>VXAX01003260.1:1028438-1134342 GCA_013399835.1 Leptocoma aspasia
GCACAACAGAGGGCACAGGACCTGTGGCACAGCCAGGTGACCGGACACTGAGACACAGCAGGAGCTGAGGACTCAGCAGGAAGAATCAGGACTTTGTCACATGCAGACTGGAGAGCACAAAAGTTCAGTGCTTCCTTTGTTTAGGTCCCTGTTCAGAGGCACGAGCTCAAGCTGTTTCTGTGTTATTGTACTCTTAATAAATTGCTTTAAGGAACCAGACTACTGAGGCTCTGCTAAGGGAAGCCCAGGCTCGAGACGGTAAGAAAGCCTGGTCTGAGTGTGTGTGCACAGGGTGTGTAGGTAGTCAAGTGGGGCACCCATCAGTTCAGTGGAGCTGTCTGCTGAGAAGGGGCTTTGGTCATAGCAGTTAAAGTCTCTGGTGGTGGGAGTGTGGTGGTGCCAGAGTGCCTCCTGAATGGTCAGACAGGAAAGTTTCCTTTACACCCTTTCAGAGGGGAGGTTATTCTGGGATATACCAAGGCTTAAATTACACTGCAAGGGCCTCCTTTAACCAACTTCAATTTCATTCCAGGCACACTGCTGTACCTGCTGTCCCCACTGCACAGGATTTCTCCCACCCCTGCTGCTTCTGTGTCCACCGTTTCACAGAGGTAACAAAATCAGTTTTTGTTCCTGTAACTTGGGGCACCTCAAAGAGAGAGGCTGACACCCCATAGGTTCGCTAAAGGCTTCATACTTTTCTTACATAAGCAAAAGAACAAAGATCAGCCCAAGCAAATTCTCTATTTGCTGGGAGTCAGAGCGATAAGGAGAATGTCCCCTGGGTTACTGTATTACCTAAGACCTTGGCTTTTGCTAGTGCACTCATTATGGTGAGAAGTGCCTGTATGAATACTGATAGCTGGTATGTGTCTGCTGGTTTTAGATTGGACCCTGAACAAACCCCTGAGAGCTCTCACCTCCCATGTTTGCATTTTGATAAACTTCTGCAGGGTGTGGGATGGGAGATCCTGGAACCAAATGACTGCAGCCCTTTTCTGCTATTTCCTCTGCAGCTTTATAGCCAACTGCAACAAAAGCACTCAGTGATGGCACTGGGGTCTGAACGTGCAACTGTGGATCCCTTAAGGTAATCAATGAGTCGGGCTGAGGCATGTGTGTGCATTAGGAAAATCTGTTTGATGGCTGCCAGGAGCTGTTACTCCCAGTCTAGTACTGACATTCATCCCGTTCTGGGGCAGCTGCCAGTCCCACCTCCATTACCTTGGTCCAGCTCTGTCCCCCGAAACCGGCCCTCGGGGCGGGAATCCACCACCTGGAACTTTAGGGACGACACATTCTGTACCATCTCCTCAAAAGTCTTCACCAGGGCCCTGTTCAGCCTGGCCTTAAAGACAGCGGAGGTGGGCTGGGTGACCTCCGCCGTGACGGGGTGCCCCTCCTTTACCCAATTCTTGAAGCCACCATCCAGCACAGAGACCTCCTTGTGCCCAAAGGCCCGGAACATCCACCAGGCGCGGGGGGCGTAGAAGGTGCCCACCTCGTCCCCGTCGTACACCACCACGTGGGTGTCATTGCTGACCCCCAGCCCCCCCACGTAGTCGGCGAAGTGGGACTCGCTGGGCAGCATGAAGTCGTAGGGGGAGGACTTGTCCCGGCACTCCTCGATGTCGAAGAACGACGCCCCGGGGATGTGCCTCTCCTTGAACTCCTGCCGAGCGTTTCGCTCCTTGGGGGGGTACCAGGAAGCGTCCAGCACCCGCAGGCCGGCGCCCACCCGCCCNTACGGGGCGAAGCGGCGGCAATCGTGGCCCCGCCGGGCCGGGGGGGCTCGCAGCGGGCGGCGGCGGGGCCCCGGTAAGGCCCCGGCTGCAGGTGTGCTCCGGGGCGGGCAGAGGCGTGGGACCGTGCCTCACCGCCGAGCACTTGGTCCGTGGGGCTGCCCCGCTCCGCTCTGGCTGCTGTCAGTGCTGGCTGGGGTCCCTGGAATGGGGCCAGAGGAGCTGCGCGGGGCCGGGCGCAGGGCAGGACTGCCGTGGCTGTCCCGCTCGGAGCATTGTTTGGGATGAGCTCTGGGAAACTACTTTCAGGGCTGGAGCGTTTCAAGCCCTTCATTTTAGGCTTAGCCAGCACCTCAATGCAGACACGGGTTCCAAAATGCATGTTTGTCCAGTCTCATTTTGAAAGGCTGGTCTCTAATTTGTGACTCTCTACCTTCTGCAGTCAGGTGGACTCAAGCAGAATCCAGAAGTCGGCTAATCTCAGCCAGGACTCGGGAGCGATGTCGCAACAACTCCTCTACCGAGCTCTGGTGTCTGCCAAATGGCTTTCAGAAGCCATCAAGTCCCAGCAAGCTGGCCTGGCCTTGAGAATCGTGGATGCATCCTGGTATTTGCCGAAGATGAAGCGTGATCCGAAGCGGGAGTTTGAGGAGCGCCACATCCCCGGTGCGGTTTTCTTCGACATTGACCAGTGCAGTGACCGCACCTCGCCTTACGATCACATGCTGCCCAAGGCTAATGACTTTGCTGAGTATGTGGGGAAGCTGGGTGTGGGGAATGATTCCCATGTTGT
Organism: Leptocoma aspasia; assembly: GCA_013399835.1. Lineage (NCBI taxonomy): Eukaryota > Metazoa > Chordata > Aves > Passeriformes > Nectariniidae > Leptocoma > Leptocoma aspasia. Next base: position 1,030,974 of record VXAX01003260.1, read on the forward strand.
GGTGTATGATGGCAGCGACCAAGGTCTCTTCTCAGCACCCCGGGTATGGTGGATGTTCCGGGTCTTTGGACACGAAGCTGTCTCCCTTCTGGATGGTGGCCTGAAGAACTGGCAGCGAGAGGGGAATGCACTTAGCTCTGGGAAAACCCAGGTAGCTCCATCTGAGTTCCATGCCTCCTTGGACAAGTCCCTGGTGAAAACATATGAGGACGTCTTAGATAACCTGGATTCCCATCACTTTCAACTAGTGGATGCCCGTGCTGCAGGACGGTTCCGGGGAGTAGAGCCAGAGCCCCGAGATGGTAATGCACCTTCTGAGACAGTGCCATTGTAAAGAGGGGCTTAATTTAAGGTGCCCATCACTTTGACTCCTGTAGAGGTAATGCTAGGAAATAATGGCTGTCTTTTATGGGATGGGATTTCAGGCAGTGTGTCCTTTTGACTAGTCTTTCCTTTTGACTAGCAAGTGCTACTCTTTGAAAATTCAGCAGTGGGGAAGCCATGTATCTTTTTTGCCTCATGAGTGGTTGGGGTGAGGAACATAGCTTTTGATACACCCCAAAGATTCTCATTGGTCTCTTCAAGTACTAGTGCTACTCTTCCCCTCAGAATGGCCTGTGGAGGTGCTTCATCAGTATGGGTTGCTCTTATGGGGAGAAAGATGTGGAGGGAACTAGGGGAAAGAATGGAACTTGACAGGGTTGTGCCCATGTGGTAACATGGAGGTTACACATAGGGCCATCCTTCCTGAGTGATCAGTAATCTAGTAACAAAAATAAATGTACTTGTTTTAACAAAATGCACTAAGCAGTAAATATTCCTCTCAGTGAAACAAGAGGCTTTGCAATAGACTTGTCCCAGACCGTAGAGGTTAATTCCTGTCTGTATTGTTTTTTCCTTTAGGAATTGAGCCTGGTCATGTCCCTGGGTCGACGAGCATCCCCTTCACTGATTTCCTCACAGAGTCTGGCTTAGAGAAGACCCCTGAGCAGATCCGCACTCTGTTCCAGGAGAAGAAGGTGGACCTCTTAAAGCCAGTGGTAGCCACGTGTGGCTCTGGGGTCACTGCCTGCCACGTGGCTCTGGGGGCCTACCTCTGTGGCAAGCCAGATGTCGCAGTGTACGACGGGGCCTGGGTGGAATGGTACATGCGGGCACAGCCTGAAAATATTATATCTGAGGGAAGGGGGAAAACAATGTAATAAGCTGCATTGTTTCCCAGCTGTGCATGTAGCTTGCCTTGAAACAGGATTTGGAAAAGATGGGTTTAGCACTCCTGATTAAGTGTCTTGAGATGAAGGCATTGGATAACAATTATGTGCACATGGTGATTTGGACTTTCTCCTTACCCTGCTGTTGCTTAGGAGATTGAAGATGACAGCAGTTCTGGGCAGTCAGCTCTAGGTGACTCTGCTTGAGCAGATAGGGTGGAACAGATGTCCTCTCAAGGTCATTTCCAACCTCAGCCATTCTGTGATTCTGTGACCATTTCACTGTATCAAATGGATGGCAGAGAGTGCTGCTGCCAGCATGGAGCATCAATTGAGTTAAACCAAGCTCCCGACTCAAAACATTCAGTCATGTTCATTCACAGGCTGGTCATACTTATATAACTGTGCCTCATAATCCTGCTCTCTGCCTCTGTCCCACCCATGCACCTTATGGCCATTTTGAGTGCAAATCTTTGTGGAAATAGATGGCTGTTAAAGGAGCAAATGTGGCATTCAGGTTGGCACTTAGGCTAGAGACTTGATTTGTATTTCTTCTTGTACTTGGACTCTAACTACAGTGTGTACTTAGCCAGCCTTGTCACCCCATGGTCCAAAATCCCCCTTGAGAAAAAGAAAAGATTCTGGGATTTAAACAATGTAAATAAACATGTTTCAAGGTCTTTCTGCTGAATGGAACTTACCTGAGTGTTGCTTGGGTGAATCCTTTTCAGGAATTCTGTTTTTATGGAATCACTTTGTCCACAATGAGATTCAAATGAGGTATTTCCTTCTCTCTGTGAGTAGAACCACACCTCTTATCCTCAACAAGCTCTTTGACCCAGAAAAGACAATGGCATGCCTCTCTCTTGGGTCTCTGCACCATCTTCCTGCTTTCGGTCCTTGTCCATTTGCTTTTTTGCCCTAAAGTCCACAGTTGTCAGTTACAGCTCTGTTCTTGAAACACTGGATGTCAGCTTACATAGTGGAAAATGGACTGCATGGGTATTTTCATTCTTACCATGTAACCTTCCCCTAAAAGCTTAGCAGAACTGAGACCTACAGAGGAATAGCCTACACTGGCACCTGTTTTTCTCCAAGATCTTTTATGTCTAAAAGTTGAAAGTACGCCAGGTATCCCTGATAAGGTTCAAGAGTTTGTTCTCTCTGGGATTTTCTCCTCTACAAAAAATGCCCAAAACTAAATTAAAAAAAAAAAAAAAAAGAAAAAAGAAAAAGCCTGCATCTCTTCTGGCCTACTTGTAACATGAAAGTTAATGAGACAGTTCCTTCTCTTGGGCTTGCAGCAACAGGTACCTGTAAACATCTGTGGATGATGGGGTTGCACTTTCTAGGGAATGCAGTGGATGCTTATTGTCATTGTTTTGACTGTAAGGACTGGATTCTTCCCTATTGATGTGTGTTTATTCTTTGCATTTCCTCTTACCTCTTTTGGTTGCTTCTTCTCGGCCTTGGCTTGCATGCATGCAAGCTCTGTTTCTGCTCACCTCCTGGACAGCTGGAGTCCAGTTTATTTCTTCTTCTATCCTCCCCACTCACACATACAGTTTGACCACCCAGTGACTGACAGCCTGCAATTTCCCTGCTTGCATCCAGACTGACAACCCAGCTCTTGGAGGACTTGGGGCTGGCATTGCAGCAAGTGCTGAGTATACAGAGTGCCCAGGGGTCTGAAACAACTGACCCTTTAGTACACAGAGAGGCTGATTTTGTGATTATGTGGCCAGATGAGTGCTCTGCCTGCTCTGTTTCTCCAGGAAAATTTAGTTATTAGGAAATTTGACATATTGTTTCAGACTTATTTGCAGTAGATGCAGGGAGCTGGCTCTTGTGTGTCCTTCCAGGATATTTTTTGACACATCTTAAGCACTGTGTTTCTTTTTTGCCACTGAGCCAGCAGTCTTGGGGGTTGGTGGGAATCTCTCTGCTTCCTCTTGAGACTGAGATGCTTTTCTCTGTCCTGTGTGTTGCAGGGAGGTGTGTGGCACAGCCCAGCCATCCACCTGGAGATTGCAAACTAAGTGGAAAAATTCCCTTTCCCCTTGCTCTACATTTCATCCCTGTGGCTTGATGACATCTAGCAGGGCCCTTCCCCCTGTCTGGTATTTATGCCAAGCTTGGCAGTACTCAGCTGCCCTTCTTGGGTTGAATTTTCCACTACAAAATCTCAGTGATTCTTCCCAGCTTTTGGCAAATCTTTTCCCAGATGCTTAACTTTGCCTTGATTTCTCCACAGAGGAGAAACTGCGATCTTGTTTCCCACAGCAAGATACTTTGTTTTTCTTGGGTATTCCCTCTTATATCATGTATCAAAAATCTATCCAAGAGTGTCTTCTGATGTTTCCCCTCCTTTTAGTGGAGATCTGTTCTGGTGGTGCAGGCAAAGCACTGAGAATGTTGTGAAGACTCAGACAATGTTTTCAAAGCCTGGAGACTGCAGAAACCTATTTTGAGCTATAACAGATGCTACTGGACATATGGAACAGCTGAGGGGACTTACACCAGGACTATAAATGTTCTGCAGATCTTTATGTCCCTGGCTCAATGGGTGGGTTTCCTATACGAACCAAAAGCTGGGGAGAAGTGGATATAATGCAAATCACTAATGTTCACGACTTCCCTGTGGAAAATTTGCCAAAGGGAATTTGGAATAGCATATGTTTGGTGGAATAGGGCTCATGGTAGCCAAAAAGGTAGCCTAAACAACAGCCCTGATGTAGGAGGAAGGTCACATTGACCTGTGGCTACCTTGAGACTAGAGTTTTACAGCTCTCTATATATGAGAATCCCAGGCCAGCATGTAAACTCTCTATTGGTTTATTGGTATATTTTACTATCTGCAATACTTTTGCCCTGAAGGAGGTTTGGATTCTGTGCAAATAGTCTGGTCTAGTCAAAAGTAATCCCATGGTCCCCTGTTCTTCACTTGTCCTCTTTGTCACCTGTCTTCTTCTTCCTTCCATACTGCTCCCTAGCAGTCAGGTTGTACTATTTCACACTTCATTTCCTAGCAAAGTTTTTGTTCCTCTGCAAATTTTTCCAGATTCTAATGGACATGGGCAATGATCCCCATGATTTCACTGGGGACTCTGCCAGGCTGTACAGTCTTACACCATCACAAAGCCCTGTGTAAGCTCTTGCCTGCTCTTCCCTCTGTTTCTATGCTTGTGTTTTATATACAGTTATCATAAAGGCAGCAGAACAAGTCATAGAATCATAAAACATTAAGGTTGGGAAAGAACTGGTATCATTGAGTCCAACCTTTGACCAAACACCACCGATTATTTAAACTTACCTCTCCTGTGTCCTATTGCTTGATTTTGGGGGACCTTAACAAGGCTACATTAATTGCATCTCAGAACTACGGCTGGTGATAGTATGCAATCAAGTCTGTATTTAGCCCATGCCACCAACTCATCAGAACATTTCAGTTGGCAACTCACCCCACACTGGCTTCTTCCTAAAGAGGATTTTCACATACTCTGGGGAAATCCCTGGCCTGGTGCATTTTCAATGATTTTTTTTTTTTTTGCTCTATTTTGCAGAAAAAAAAGGCTCTGATGTTGGAAGTGGTGTTCCTTGACGTCTTTCCTTACTCACAGTATACCTCTTTAGATTTAGCAATTAACTTTTCACCCCATGGCCCTGGGGTGAGCAAGACTTGAAGTTTCAGCCACAAGTGGAGACTGGTATTGATGGAAGAAAGTATGCATTGAATATAGACCATCCTGGACTCGTGAGCAGCATTGTCATGGGGGATGTTGGAAAGGAAGATGTTGAGAACAAGAGATGGACCCTAAAAAGGAGAAAGATGCTGAGAGGCTGTGAGAGAAGGAAAAGGAGAAGGTGAACCCTTGGTAAAAGAGGGGAAAAATTGAAGGCAGGGCAGATTTCTTGGAGGGGGAGATAAGGGGCTATAGGCTGCCACCCAACTGCTGCATTCATATCGGCATTCCACAGTCCTCTCTCCAGTTCTGTGCTGGAGCTGCAGCCAGTACAGACAGGGCCCTGTAGACCTCACATAGCCGAGTGCAGGGCAGAGGTCTCCAATTTGCTGTGGTTTGACTCAGAGCCAGAATTAGGAGGACAGCAGTCTGACAGCCCAGGGCTGTATTGCACTGTGTGACGCTTCAGCCCAGGTCAGTGTTCGTCTGAGCATCCTTGGTGCATTTACTGCTCAGTGGAGACTGGTCCCAGAGCTGGGCAGTAATTTTGGCCAGAGCTTGCTCCATATAGGTAGACAAAATATTTTTTCATGCTCTGTTAATGATCATTCTAGTGCTGGTTCAAAATTATTTGAATGTACACCCTGAGCAGCTGAATTGTTCCTGTACTTAAATTAGCTGAAGGTCAGCAATCTTGAAACCTCTTCCGTGTTACCCTCTCTTCTTCTCCTCCCCTTGGCACTCCTCCACAGAAAGAGCGAAGTACACATGCCATCTTTGTGAAGGAAATCCTGGGTGATCTGGGGGAAGGGCAATGCTGCCTTCTTCTCTAGTGATAGAAGGGAGTGATTTGCAAGTAAAAGAAGGAAGGACAAGAAGAAAATGAATGTAAGAGTAAAACATAATATTTTACTTTACCCAGCCTCTTCACTCGATAAACCCCCACCTCAAAAGGCACTGAGATCTAAATGCAAGAAAAAGAAAGTGTTGTGTGTCTCTGCGGTGCTGCATTGCCCTGTCAAGGAAGAGCTGGGAAGTTGCTTAGGTGCAGGAAGGTTTTGAGCCACAATGAGGTGAAATACCAGCCTTTCTTTTCCATTCTTAATGTGCTCGAGGTACTGGCAAGCACAGCTGTGCTTAAATGGGAGTGGGAAAAGCAGAGCTGTTGGAGAGAGCTTGTTCAGGTCGTGTCTGTGCCAAGGAGTGTGTTTGAGCAGAGTCCCCTGGGGCATGAACTGCTGAGCACCAGGCTCGGCCTGGCAGGAGCGAGTGGCAGACGCAGGGCTAGATTCCACAACACGGGATTGGCACATCAGCCTCGGCGGGTGATACATGCCTGGGGCAGAGGTAAAACTCCAGAGAGCAGAGTTACAGTTAACAGAGCCGTGTTACAGTCTGAGCTCTCTGCTGCCCAGACACAAACAGGGACGGCAGGAGCCCAGGGGAAGGACGCGGGGGGTTCGCGCTGGTAGAGCAGCACAGGGGGGGAGTTTGCTGAGTCAGCAACTCCTCTGAGCTGGAAGAAAAAATTATTTTCGCCCCCTGCCAGCACTTCATGCAGATCCAGAATACAGATCCCAGAACTGTCCCTACATATGTTAGCAAGAAGGCAACTGTCTGCATATTTTGCTGCAAGAAAGTATGGCAACTGATGAGGCACTGAGCGGTGAGCCTGGGCTAACGGGTGTCCTGGAGGGAATGCTGTGAAGTGCAGCGCTGAGGGGCTTAATCTGCCGACTGCCAGGGAGCAGGTTGTGATTCCTGCCTCCGAAGAAGCTTGCAGACAAGACCCAGGACTGGAAGCAGGCAGAGTACCAGCCGCAGGGCTGGGGTCATGTGGTGCAGTGCCCTTCGTTACAGCATCCTCATTGCAGGAACAGCGAGCTGGGAAAACTACAGTTCCCATCACCCTTTTGTGCATGTCCCTGCGAAACTACAGTTCCCAGAACCTTTTAATGAGCCAGAGAGGATGTCTGTGGAAACAAATGCCGACGATTTTTGCATAACACCCTGCACCTCCGGAGTGCTGACCGGCCCATGGTCTGTGAAAACGGGAACAGGGGAAAAGCCAGGGAGTGTCAGCGCTGTGGAGCTGTGGCTTTGCCCACCCCAATAGCCGCAGTGATATCCTCCGGCACCGAGCAACCTTCTTCCTCTCAGGACTCCCTTGGTAGTCACAGGGAACATCCTGGCCCCCAGGAAACACGGCTGCTGCGGAGGGAGAAGCAGATAAACTACAGATCCCGGCATTCTCCGACAGGCAGCACCTGCGGCAGTCCCTGCACGCCGTGGGGGAGGTGGGGGTGAGGATGAGGATGGAGGGCAGGGAGGAGATGCAGGGCGCCGTGGGGCTGCGCTGCACCTGGGACATCCCGCCACCCGCTGGCACGCAGGCCAAGTGGGTGAGGCTCAATGTGGGGGGCACCGTCTTCCTCACCACCAGGCAGACCCTGTGTCGGGAGCAGAAATCTTTCCTGTGTCGCTTGTGCCAGGGCGAGGAGCTGCAGTCGGACCGGGTAAGGCAGCTGGGTTGCCTCCCGCACCGTGCCCCGCCGAGCATGGGGAGGGCTGGAGGGTGCAGGGATGGAGCCAGACCCCGGCAGCTGCAGGAGCAACTGAGAGAGAAATGCCTGCTCTTTCCCCCCCACCTCTCCCGGGAAGGATTTCTCCATGCCAGATTCCACCTTGTAACCTGGCACCTACCTTCCCGAGCTGGGGAAAAGAGAGGCCATCTCCCCTCTGCTCCTGCTCTCCTTCCTCTTTGTCACCCCACATCCTGGGTCTACTTCCCAGCTGTGTCTGCCTGACTCAGCCTTGTTCCTGTAAGGGGATCTCTGCTTTCTCGCACCAGGCCTGGATGTACAGTTGCACAAAGAGACTGAGGCCTATTTTTGGGCTTTTTCAGCTGGATTGATTCATGCTGAGGTGGGCATGCTGAGTAAATCGATACAGGAGTTAAAATCCAAGCTGGACTGACTTGGCTAGGGACTCTCAGGGACCCATGGTTTCCAAAGAATCTTAGAAAATAGTGGACATTTTTGCTTAGGTTTGTATTTTCTTGTATTCTAGGGCATTTGAGGGTTGGTTCCAAGTTTTCCTTGGGTTTTTTCCCCTTGTGATCTATATCTGTTGCTAGGATGAAACCGGTGCATACCTAATAGATCGGGACCCCACTTACTTTGGACCGATTCTGAATTTCCTCCGTCATGGGAAGCTGGTCTTGGATAAAGATATGGCTGAAGAGGGTGAGTTGTGGAGCTCAGAAAAATCCCAGTTACCACAGTAAGGAAAAATAGGACTTGTGGTCAACCTTGTCTCTTTTCTCCGTTTGGTTGTTGATGTGGGGAGATTTCAGAGAACTATCCCTGCAAAGCATGACAATGTCTCCTTTACTAAAGGGGTTTGGAGTGGGTGAGGAAGGCGTCCTTGCAGGTGTTGTGGCATCATGACTGTCCAGCAGAGATGTCACCAAGATGGAAGTAGGCAAGATCTCAGAGCCTCAATAAGCCATTTTTTACTTGTTCCTGATCTACTTTTAACCAGGCTCTATGACTGAGTTTTCTATTAATGTCTGCTTCTAATTAGGAATGAAAGCCCAGTAGACCAAACAAAACCGAGCTCATCTCTTCTACTGACTGTAATAAAGACCATCATTAATCAGTGATATGCCCTGTATGCTAGTTGTGCTCTCATGGGTTGTGGACTCCAGAAATTCCAGTGGAGCAAGTCAAACAAACCATCCCTCATTTGAGGTTGACAGTGGGTCCAATAGGATGACTTGGTGACATCGCAGTGTTACCAGCCAGCAGTCCACAGTGCATTGTTATTTTTTGGATGCTAGGGTCTAATGAGGAGCCAATTCCAAATACAGGTTGTGCTGTCCAGCCCTTGCCAAGCACAGTTTCTGCATGGTCATTAGTCTTCTTGCCTTTCTTACACATTTTTACCTAAAGCAAGGAAAGTTTTCTTCAGAAGTCTCAGCAGTTATAATTGCAAAAATATATCCAGCTAATGGTACAGGATTGTAATAAGCACAATTTTGAGGTGTTTCCTATTGACATTTCTTGTAATCCTGAGGTCAGACAGAGTTCATCCACAGGTTTTAATATCAAATCTGAAACATAAACAGGAGTCCAGTTCATTTGCATTGCCTTTTTTTTATCCTGCTGCAAACATTCAGGTTGGCATAAAACTAACCCACTAGACAATTCATTGTTGAATGAGAGGCACAGAAGAGGTCTGAGTGTGTCAGGTAGTGAAGGATCAATATCTTCATCTATATTTTCTTTGTACTGCCCTGGGGACACATGAGTGTTGGCTTCCAGCCACCTTTCTGTCACTGACCCTCTGGGAACCACCTCCCTTTTCCTGAAGGCCTGTTAGCAAACAGGTGAGTCTCAGGAGAAGTGATGGATGCAGGCACCATAGAGAAAAAACAAAAACATTTCTGTTTACCTGTTTTGAGTTGAAGCACAGGGAAGAGAGCCAAATATCATATAAAGTCATATGGGGCTGCAACTCCAAGTGGCCTAGCAGGTAAGTTAGGCTTTTCTAGGGTCTTTTGATGACTTGTCAGAACCACAAGCTGTGGTTCTCTGCCTTAATAAGAGAGTCTGAGCAAGGTGATAACAAATGGTCATTGAGAGAGACTGGGGCCTACAGTTGTTCTCTTTGGCCAGGTATCTAGGAAAGGTATTAACAGTCCTCAGCACAAGCCTTCACTGGCAGTGCCTGTTTCTGTAGTAGCAGGCAGCATAAGGAAGTTGGGGTGAGCATTAGGAACAAGATGCAGAGAGCCAAGTTTCAATTCTCTGCAGTAAGGGTTTCTAGCCTGTTAAAAAGTAAGGCAGTAATATAATTTCTACCTATAGACCTTGCAAAGCTCTGGATTGATCTTTTGCAAGTCAAAAATGAAAGATGAGCTGCTAACTTTCTGTTTTTCTGGTCCTTCTGTCTGTCTTTTTCAGGGATCCTTGAAGAAGCTGAGTTCTATAACATTGGTCCTTTGATCCGAATAATCAAGGATCGAATGGAGGAGAAGGACTACACAGTAACACAGGTATGGCAAGATAGAGTGGGGTGGGGAAGGCAGGGGATGTAAAAAGGGAGAGAGGTGAGTCTAGAGTGAGAGGAGACTTGAGAGAAGCAGCAAGGAATGGAAGGAAGCAGCTAATAGAGATTATGTGCTAATCCCTATGCAGCAAAATCTTGCAGGGGACAAGCTACCACCAATTTAGTTACAGTAAACAAGTTGCAGGCTTGTTTATTGGCTCCAGAAATAATGCTGGATGTAGCCCCTGAAACTAAGTGAGCTCCTCTAGCTTTTGGAAGAAGGCAGCTGGTTGCTGTGGGATATAGAGGAATGTTTCTGAGGGGAGCAAAGGTGTCATGGAGAGGAGGACTGGTGTGGGGAGTCCTGGGAGTGTAGTCACAATGAAGTCAGAAGTGAAGTCACAGAGAAACCTGGAGGAAACAGGTGAAGAGATGGCTGTGAAAGAGTTAAATGCAAACAAGGAATCAATCCTGTGGCACAATCACACCCTGTCTTGGCCAGCAACCTTTGAAAATCTTTCTTAGAGGGAGGATTGTCTGCTATCTCACTTTTCGTCTTGTCTGCCTCAGGTTGTAAGCCTCCCGCAGCACAGTCACTTCGTGCTGCAAAGCCCCATCAGCATTTGTTGTATTTGCAGAAATGATTTTGTAATGTCAAGTGCAAACTCCCCATCAAAAGAGGGCAGTATCTTCTGGGGACAATGCAGGAAGCACTCAGCTCAGTCCCTGCTCTCCAAAAGAGATGCTGTTCTTGCCTCAAATGACAGCACAGGAGAAAGCACGATTGTGGTTTCCACTCCCCTTTCACCTGGGACATGGGGAACAGGACGGGTCTGTCAAGAAGGGGTATTACCTCTTCATCTGCAGGAGGGGAAGAGCTTTTAGCATGTGACTGCTGTCAGTGTGCTCTGCAATTTTGCTCTCAGGTGCCTCCTAAGCATGTCTACCGTGTGCTGCAGTGCCAGGAAGAGGAGCTCACTCAGATGGTTTCCACTATGTCAGATGGATGGCGCTTTGAGCAGGTATGGATATGGATATGGCAGAGCAGGGGGGGAAGGAGTTGTCTTTTGGGGAAAAGATCATGGATACCATACAGTTGCCAGGCAAAGCTCCTTCCCTCTCTGAGAATACTGGGTAAGTAATTGATTGAGCCATCACACTTGCTCTTTCTTGTCCCTTTCTAGAGGTTTAGAGGGTACTATGTGAGGCCAGTCTGTTTTGCATCCTGGCTAACTTCTCTCCTGGTTCTCTGTGTTGTCTCCTCAGCTTAGTTATGAGGCCTTTCCACTGGGATTATGGATTGGACTCAGTGCTGCATGGTGGGCTTTCTGTCACTCTCACTTTTCAGCCTTCTGATGTTTTCATTCTTGTGATAGAGTTTCTCACGCTGTTTTTTGTAAACATGCACATTTTTCTAACTGTCTTTTTGTTTTTCATTCCTCCTCCTGGGAGGAAAAAAGTTTGATAGACTTTGTCATTGACCAGTGTCGTTGGAGAGGTGGTAGCTTCACCTTCCAATCGATAGTCGTTTCCAAAACCCTATATAATGAAAAAAACAAAATAAAGTTTCTCTCTTCTTTGCCTTCTCTCAGGTGTAGCTGCGTTTGTCTCTGCGTTTCGTGTTGCTCGATAGAGTGACAGGCTTTCTGCCTTGCTCCCCAGGTGGAGTGAGTGTTTCCAGGGATATTTGCTTGTGATTCTTGCTCTCATCTTTTCTAGCTTGTGAACATTGGCTCGTCCTATAATTATGGGAATGAGGATCAGACAGAATTCCTGTGCGTGGTCTCCAAGGAGTTGTACAACTCCCCCAATGGCCTGAACTCTGAGCCTAGCCACAAAGCCAAGGTGAGATTAACTTTGCTATGGCCCTGCTCCCATTGCCTATGAGATCCTTTGCTCTTTGCTTCTTCTCTCTTTTCTCTGTCCCTTGCGACAGTGGGGCACCTCAGTGGTGAAATACAGGGGCCTGTCCTGGTGTTCAGCACCGTGCCATTACACCTGTTGGCCAAAAGGAGGAGTGTGTGTTGGAGGGGTGGTGTGTGGCTGTGTGTGGCAAATGGCTTTAGCAAGTCACCCTGGCACCTCTCATGCTACTCTAACATCCCCCTCATGCCTCCTCATGCCCATTCTGTGTGTTTCACTGCCTATAGGCATTATTTCCCTGAAGGTTTTGCAGCATTCTCTTTCCTTTTTCTGAGTCTCAGCCTGAGGGGCAGATATCTCCTACTCCTCTTTTGAGGGAAGGACAGAAAGGTGTGGCAGTGCATGACATTCTGTAGACACCCAGGATGCAGGAAGGAACACTAGCAACTGATGGCAGTTGTTGGACAGTGGGGTCACAGCACTTTTAACTAAGTGGGTTAGATACCCTGATGTGATACTCCAGAGGAAAACAAGCCTCTCTGTTCCCTGACCTAGAATTGTCTTGGCCATAGGGAAAGATCCCTTTTTATTCCAGTGTTGCAACAATTGCTTTGTTCCGTTATGTGTCAGAAAGAACTGCCATGGCTCATCTTGCAAGTATCTCCACTCTTTCTTCCTTTTGTCCCACATGCTGGGCCACAGAACACAGAGGAGGACCTGGAGGAGGAAGAGCAGGAAGTGGAGGAGGAGGCAGAGGCAGAAGCAGAAGCAGAGGAGAAAGGTGCAGCAAATCCCTGAGGAAAATGATAAAAATAACCCCCCAGGCATAGACTCGTCCACCTTTCTGGTGAGAGCTCACAGCTAGCAGCAGGGAAGGACTAGAACAGGTGTGGGGTGTGGGGGCTGTCCTCTCCAGGAGTTGGAGTCTCTCTGGAGATAAAGCTGATAGGGGAGAGCTGTTACCATGGCTGCTGCTTTGTATTTTAAACTGTTTGGTTTATCTACGGTTTTATTTTTATTTGCAGACTGTCCATCTATTCGGGATTGTGCTAAACTCTCTTCCTGCGGACCCTCCCTCCTGCTCCCTTCCGTGTCCATCCCAGCACTGTCATCTACCTCCCACATTGCCCCACTCGCCAGCCTCCAGCATCCTTCCCTCTGCTCTCTTTGTCCCTCAGGGCTCAGAGTGGTCTCTGCCCAGGGCCCTGTCTCTCTCTGCTCCTCACTTTTCCTCCTCTGCAGGTATGTTACCTGTCTGCACTCCCAGCTCCTGCCAGCCTGAGCTCTGCATGAGTGACTCACTTCCCTCTTGTGGGTATGGCCCTGGTTTGTAGAGCTTGGGGAGGGGAAGGAGGGAGGTGTGAGGTTGACTCATCCCTAAGGTGGCTTTACTTATTCTCATCCTATGCGTGCCTTTACCTGCCAAGCAGATCCTATGGCTGTGGACCACAGGCTCTGGCAGCAGAAAGGAGAGTGCAGCTGGGAGAGGGGTGGAAATGAATGCAAAGCAGGCAGGGGTGGTTCGGGGAAGGGGTGGAATTTTGCCACGTGTCCGCGTGACACGCATGCCAGATCGCTTCTCCAGACTGCCGTCCGCAGCTCCTTTGCCTGCCAGCCTGGGCTCTCTGCAGAAGGCAGCATGTTATTTTTCCTTCTCTGGGCTTTTCCCCCACTGGCTCTGCCAGGGTGAGAGTGCAGTGGGAAAGGTGGCAAAGGCAGAACAGAAGCAGCTGGTCCCCGTTGCAGATGTTCTCACAGCTGTGTGCAAAATGAGCCTCTCTGCTGTGCCTCCTGCTTAGGAAGGCTGGCTGGCCGACATGCGTGGGGCTGGGTACGGAAAGCATTAGAAGAAGGATTCCTCTCCGTACTGCAAAACTGTGAGGCTCTTGTTAAACTGGAGATGTTCAGTGTCAATCTCCACCGGTCCTGATGGAGGGCACTTGTTAGCTGGCTGACATTTCTCTCTCCCTCTGTTTGAAAGCCTCCTTGTCTATGGCTGTGAGACCCGAGTGTTAGATCTGAGTGTTATTATCTTAAGACTCAGTGTATGTTAATCACATGGACTTTTTCTTCCTTCTGTTCTATTTTCCCACTCTGATTTATTTTCTTTTTCTTCTGTTTGTGTTTCCTGTCATTTCCCTCTTTCTGTTTCTCACTCTCCCCTCCATGCTCAGTTGCTTTTTTTTCCTACCATTGATTGTGTTTCTCTTTCTCTCTCCTTCTCTAGCTGTTACAAGCCAGAGATCTGAGGATGTGATCTGAACTCTTCACTCCAGCCTTTTCATTTCTTGTTTATATCTTTATTTTTGTGCTGCAATGTATGGCAGCGCCTTGTCCCACAGTGATGCCCCCAGCTCCCTTCACTCTTCACATGCAGACATTTTTTTTTACAAACTCACCTCATAGGCCTGAGCTTCCAGCCCTGGAGGAGGGCAGATGCTCCATGGAGCCCCTGAGCTGCTGTAGGAGTGGGAGCCCACGGCCCCCTCCTAGGCCTGGCAGTCTGGCTTTCCTTAATGTCACAGTGGCCCCTGGTGGGGACATCAGCGATCAGCCACTGCAGCTTGCGGTCCCTTCCTGAGCACCCTGAATGCAAATGGGGACCGAGCTGGTGGCAGCTGTGGAAGGACCAGCCCTTGCCCTTTCACTGTTGCAGGCAACTGGTGTGGGCTTGTGGCCTGGGGACAAATGCAGAGCCACCGTCCTTTTCTGGGCCACCTGTATCGCTCGGAGGTGTCCTTGTGCTGGGTATCACATTCCTTGGTGCCTCCCTCCCTGTCCCCCAAAGCAGCTCTGTGCCAGCAGTGTGAGAAGGAGAATGGTGTGCTGCCTGGGTACCAGGAACATGCTGGTACCTGATGTTGTGTCAGCCAGCACCAAGCAGATCCCAGTTTTGGGGAGCGGGGCGTTTGCTTCACTGCTGTGTCTGAAGACTCCTGAATAAAATTCACAGTCTGTTCCTCCTTGCCGCCTCTCATTTTAAGTGGCAAGAATTCATTCCTGCTGTAAGGGGGTGGGAGTTGGAGAAAAGGAGTTTGGATTCATCACCTGGAGCCACCAGAAGCTGCTTGTGCTGTGCCTGTCTTCTGGGGGCTGGAGGTGCTTCCCACCGTGTCTGTGCTGCATCCCCACTGCAGGCAGCTGGGCTACAGGGCAGGTTTGCTTATTGGTATCTGCACTCCTAAATCACAACAATAAGTGAGGACCACCTGCCTAGTGAACATACTGATCCCAGGGACATCTGAGGTGTTGGGGTGGGCAGGGATGTGGAAACTTTAGCCAGTTGCCAGTGCCAGGACTGGAGTTTGGTCAAAAACATACAAACCTCAAGAAAATTTTTAGCAGAGGCAAACTAGAACCAAAAAAAAAATCCTCAAATTAATTTTATTTCTAATTCCAGAGAGTGGCCAATTATGTACACATACACACATACATACATACACACACACGTATATCTTTAGTTAAAAAAAACCAAACCCACAGCAGTTCAGTTTAAGCCCTGTGCCCTGAAGCCTTCACCTCCTGCATTACCTGAGATAGGAGATGGAAGAGGTTGAGATGCCCTGATGTTAAAGGTATTTAGAAGGGCTGAGGGAAGGGGATGGGAGTCTGCTCCAGCATTTTTGCTGGGGGAAGTGCAGCAGTGGAGGCTGGGTGCTGCTCCAGCAGGGAGGCAGGACACGTGCTTGGGGGTGCGATGCTGGACTCATGCCTGGGAGTCAGTGAGATGTGAAGAGTTGCCTGGCTGAGCTGAACAGCACACTGAACAGCACACACCAGCTAAGAAAAGAAGCAATTAAGGAGATGGAAGAGGAGGAGTGATGGGAGGGGAAGGGGGATGAAGGATAAGCAGCAGGAAGGAAGAGGGAGGCAGATTGATTTCACAGTTACTGGAATCTCTAACTCCATCAGTCACATTTTCTTTCAGCAAATGTTCCAGCATGAGACTGGCTGAATCACATGGTTCATGGGAAGTTCAACTCCCCTTATTTCTCTTCTCAGAAACCATCAGCTTGGGATTATTGCTGTCTGTCATGTCATTGCCCCCAACTCCCCCACCTGCCTCCCTTCTCCCCACTTCTGCATGGATGGCCTAAAAACCCCTTGGGATGCTCCCTGGGAAGCACTAATGGGGAAGAGGGTCTGCCTGCTTTTCTCTACAATCCCTGCAGCAGCCTTTTTTTGCCCTGTTCAGAAGAGCATCCTGGGTCTGACAACATCCCACACTCTTTCTCTGGGATGCAAGTGAGCAAGATCAGGAATGAGTGCCATGTGAGTGTAGGTGTGATGGGGAGAAGACAGAGATGCACTTTTCTCAGCTCATGGTTTGGTTCATCCAGTCCAGCACTTGAGTGATCCTGGTGTATACTCCATAGTGATTTGCACGTGCGCATCCCATTCCCCAGCTGACCAAACCAGCCAGAAACCATCTGCCACTGGGTTCTTTGCAGGCCAGTGGACCTCCAGAATCACCCTAGAAAAAAAGAAAAGTAAAATGAAGTGATGGTGATCCAATAGCTTCTGCCGCTGCCTGATTACACTGTCTTTGAGCCCCTCTGTATACAGATTTCTGTATTCCCTCAACTCATGCCTGGGACATCTGCAACATTCCTTGTACCTTAGGCAGATGTCAAAAAAAGTCTCCAGTGCAAACATCTGACTCAGTTATTCCTTCATTGTGCAAATTCCTCCCCCTCAGCCAGGTTCCAAAAAGCTGATTGCTTTACTGATTCCTCTTGGTCTGTATAACATTTCCAAATATGTGGCAAGCAAGGAAGCTTGTTGGAATTTAACTTGATTCCATGAGGGATGGCAGAGAGGAGCTCCTTGAGATTGATAGTAATGAAGGAACAGACAGGTTACTGTACTGTGTATGACAGGTGCTAAAGAGGCTGAGGGTGTAAGAGACTGATGTAGTCACCTGACTTGAAAGTGGGAGGTAGAGTGGAGAATGGGGTGAAATGAGAAAAGGGTCATTTAACTGTACCCTGTCTAAGGCAAGGATGCTGGGAAGAAGAGGTCATGAGAGCTGTTGTTGGCTGCTTAGATCAGAAGTAGTGTTGGGAAAGTGACCTCATATGGTCTTTTCCCCCTCAGGCTGTGGATTGCATTTGTGAGACATTGTGAGACCCTGATCCCACAACTCCTCTGTCACCTGGCAGGCATCCTTCTTGCCCTGGTAGTACCCAGCGCACAGCATCCTAGGAGTAATCGTGTAGTGATAAGCCTCGCTGCAGATGCTCTGCTGGATGAGCTGCACATCCACCTTCTGCAGAACATTGCTGATGTGCCCTGAAAAGTAGAGCACCAAAATCAGCACAGGTGAGCTATGGTGGAACTTCCCCTAGCCCATGCCTACTTCACTGCATGCTGAAACCTGCCACTGGAATTTCTGCTCTCCACTGGCATCACAGTCTTTTGACTTTCAGCAGAGCACTTTCTCTGTGTGGAAGGCATAAAATTCCCCTTCATTCATTTCCCTACAGGGATATGTTGTGGGCACTTCAGCTTTTGGGACAAGGAGTATTCTGCTTTGGGGAAACCTCTGGGTTGTCAGAGTCTTGGGTTTGTTTCTCATTGAAATGGATGTTAAGCTCTTCTGTCTAAGAGTACAAACCAGAAGTGCCCAGTTCTGTATAGTCTCCTGAGTATTTCCAATTAGGAAGCAGCTGGAACAAGTCTGTGAGTGGGTGAAGGCACTAAGCTGACCTGAAGGGCTATTCTAGTCTTTGGATGAAGAAACACATGCTGTCCCCATACAGATTACCAGACTGCCATGCCTGCCTCTCCACATGAGGTTTCAGGGCACTCAACATGTAACTTTGGTCAACCTACTACACAAAATCAGAAGGAGTGAAGGAGGCACAATGTTTTGGGATGTTCTGCCTATCACACATCTGAACCTATGTTTCTACCTCAGCACTGCTGCAGTAGGCCACCAAGAGACCTTGAACCTACCGCCTTCCTTCAGGGCTCCCCAGCCAGTGATCCAGCAAAGAAGGCCAGGCTCAAAGATGTGAGAAGGAGCAGGCAAGCAGATGGGCTGGATTAAGGGTGAGATGATCACAGGATGATCCAGCTGGAGCAGGGCCACATCATAATCATGGCTGTCCTCCTCATAATACGGGTGGAGAAAGAGATGGATAACCTTGAAGGACACCTCTGTATGGCCAGTGGCATTTTGCAAGTATTTGCCCAAGTAAACGGTCCAGATGGAGGGGGAGGCCAGCCTGTAGGATGCAGCAGAGGATCATGGGACCCAAAGGGCACACTTTGCAGGTCATGCTATCCCCTTCCTAGCACATGCTGACATGTCCATCGTTGTGACAGCGTGGGGACAACACAGAGCCAAAACAAAGGTGGAACTGTGCAGCATCTTCCGCTATCATTGCCCCCTCAAAGCTGCTCTGCAAATCACATCATTGCCCCTTTTCCCCTGCACACACCCCCAGATAATACTGCATGTATCCATATCCCTTTCTTTAGTTCCAAGCCATGGAGAAGCATGGCTGAGGTGCCAGAGGAGGGGCTGCAGCTGCCCCATGACATTTGTGTAAGTAAGAAGAGCCTCCAATCATGCATGACATGGAAAGCAATGCAAATCTTTATATCCCTTACCTCCCCTCTCCGTTTACCTCTCATCCTGGAAGCAGTGCGCGGCTGAGACCACCCAGCGGTCAGCAATGAGTGTTCCCCCACAAATGTGGCGGCCCCGAACTTGCAGGCTGGCCTGCCATGGCCATTCCCCTTCCACAGAATTCATACCACCCACAATCCTGCTGAGAGGGGCTTGCGTCCCACAGTCTGAGGAGGAGACACAGCAGATACTTCAGGGAAGAAAGGGAACATGATATGCTGTGCCTGCCCTCCTTTTCCTACTTAGTTGACTGAAGAGTTTGACTCTAATTGCTTGTCTTACCCAGCCAGAACATGCTTTATGTACTGCCCAGGACAGGTCTAGTGAGCACTCCCTCCCAGCATTCCCCACCTCCAGCTGCAGCCCGGGGATGCCTTTGGGGCAGCATGCTGACTGTGCTAACTGCTGTGCTGTCAGGAAACCCTCCTGGTCATTCCCCTTCACTGCCTACCGAGGCTCCAGAAAAAAACAAGTAGAGAAATCAAAACACTAACTCTCTCCCTGCCAGTGGCCATGCAGACATGGGTGATTTTCCTGGCTGGAGCCTTGTACAATGGCATATAAGCCAACACGGTGGTCAAACAGGCAGCCTGTGAATTGAAGCTGGCCTGTGAGACATGTCTGTCTGGCCTGATGCCTCTGCCTGAGGGAGGCAGGGAGCAGCTTGTTCACACTTGTGCTTGCTCACACTCAGCACAGATTTGGCTTGTTGCTGCTGTCCCTGACTCTGCAGGATGGAGCAGGGGCACTGGTATTGTGGGACTGAGGTGGGGAGAAGGTGGTGGAACAAGGGAGGGTAGGTGCTTCTTCTGGGTGGCAGGAGAAAAGAGGGCAACCTGCAGCTACGTGTCACCCTGAGCCTGCCCGGCTGATGTGTGGCTGATCATTTCCTCACCACAGTGATTCTCATCAGACAGGTCCTTGCAGTCTGCAGTGGTGTCACACAGGGGGTTGGGTTTCTTCACACAGGTCCCATCTTCACAGCGGTAGGTGAAAGGACCGCAGGGGACCCCTGCAAAAAAGGAAGGGAAGCCAAGGCTGAGAGAGGGCAGCTGGCTGTAGATGCAGCCTGAAGTCCTTTAAATGAGGAGAAAGGGCAGCAGAGAGCTTGGGGGAACTCCATAAATGATGACAGGGAATTTCCTGAACAAACAAACAGCTCACAAACATTGTGAGGAGGCTGGGCGAGTTAACTCCCAGATGGTGCCCTTATGTCACATGCGGGAAGTACTCTACAGACAGCCTTGGTTTGAACACAGGGGTGGACATTTGTCATCCCAGCACTGTCCCCTCCCTACCTCCACTGCAGTGCTCCTCATCACTCCCGTTGACACAGTCCAGCTGCTGGTTGCAGACCCTGCTGAACTCGATGCAAGTGCTGTCCTCGCGGCACTGGAACTTTGCAGGGCACACTGCACGGGGGGGAAGCACATGGGAATCAGGTATGCAAAGACAAGGTGTGAGGTCAGGGTCATAAGTCCTGCAGTCTCTACAGCCTCTTCCCCCACCTCATAAGCTGTGCTTAAGACCAGCTTTGGTATAGTGCAGCTGTGTAGCTTTTGCCTGATCTGCATTGTAGGTGTGCCTGCACCCTGTCTTACACTTTGCGGTTGCTGACTTAACTTTTCTTGTCTTGGCCTCAGAGATGTACTTGCCTTGAGGTCCATGGACTCCTCAGTTACCATCACCAGTCCTGGTCTGCTTGCCTTGCTAGGATTTTGTAGTCCTCCACCCTGTCTGGTGAGGTCACTATTCCTCCTGCCTTGCTGTCAACC
Organism: Leptocoma aspasia; assembly: GCA_013399835.1. Lineage (NCBI taxonomy): Eukaryota > Metazoa > Chordata > Aves > Passeriformes > Nectariniidae > Leptocoma > Leptocoma aspasia. The sequence goes on from VXAX01003260.1 coordinate 1,051,195, forward strand.
CCAGCTCATGGGTCACTGTTTTGTACAGACAAGCACTTCCTCCTGCAGCTGAGTCCTGAACAACAAAGGATTCTGCAGTGTCCATGAGTTCTGCTGGACACTGGAGGATGGAGATGGGTCTAAGCTGCCCGCCCACCACAGAGTTTGACTTCTGTTCACAGATTCCCATAGCAGGAACTTGTTCTATTTGTGTGTACCATTTTCTTACGGCAGAGACCATAATTTCTTCATGAATAGCACAAAGCTTCTAGACGACTAAAGGCACGTGAAGGTCTGAAGCAACTTGAACTTTGATTTTAAAGAGAGGGATTGTTCCATACCAATATAGAGTGAATAATCAGAGATGCACTAGTGGCAAGAGTATAAGAAAGGAAGGAAATAATAATGTTTCTATTTTAGTTTTCAAATATAAAGTATTGTTGGAAAACACTGAGAAAGTGTGGGGTTTCTGTCAGTCTTGGTTTGTGTCAACCTGTGGAACTGAATGACATGATATCCCTGGGGCCAAGGAGATACTGGGATTCAAGAAAGGATTAGATATTCATAAGGATGTAAATGTATCCATGTCTACAGGAGGGAAGCATGCAAACCCTGATGTCAGACAGCTGGATGATGGAACAGAGCACATTGTCAGCAACACTGCAGACCATACAAAATCCAACTTCAGCAATCTTATGTGGGGTCTCACATTTCTAGCACTGAATTAAAGCTTCCTTAGAAAGATTTCTCCTTCCTTTGACTTTAGACTTTTCCTGCACCTTCCTCTGAATCTTTCAAAATTGGCCACTCTCTCCAGTGGTTCAAGGCTCTTTATCCGTGAAAAAAACATCTGTAGGAAACAACTAATGAAAAGTTAGTGGTGGCAGCAATATGATGAGCCCCCATCACACCAGAGATGAGGGAACAGATGAATTAGGTGTCATGTCTAAGCCTGAATGGCTGTTCCTATGAGAATGGGGCTCTGCAGGAGCTCTGAGATGCTAAGGATGGAGCCTGCATCAGCACTAATTGGTTTTGGCATGAAGAACCGATTGAGGCTGATCAAGGACTTTGATGCTCCCAAACTGGGGCAAAATATATGAGTGAGGATCTGTACAGATGAAGTGTCACAAATGGCCTGGGGGGAAAGAGGAGAGAGAAGGGCAGCGGGTGGGCTTGGGGAAGTGTGAGCAGGGAGGGGGATGCTGAGTGGTGTGACAGCAGAGGGGGCTGTAGGCCAGGGCTGAGCTTGGTTGTAGACCCTGGGTGGGAGGAAAGCAGGACAAGGTGGAGGACAGCTTGGGTAGGGGGTTTCTTTCAGGCTGCATGGAACTCTTGGTGCTCTTGGCTACTAGGGGACTCTCTCTCGGGAAGGCTGTACTGTGACAGGAGCTAGAAGCACTACTGCTCCTTCCAGAGCAGGCTAAGGTCATACGGCAGTGGGATGAGACTTTTAAGGGCACAGAGGTTTCAGCTCCTGAAGTTGAGGCACAAGGCTGTGCCTTGTCCAACCAAATCCTCCCCATCTCTCCCTGCCTTCAGAGGACCAGGGGCTGTGTCTTGCTGAGACCAGGGACCAGTGGAGAGAAGAAATCACTCACCACAGTTTCTCTCATCCAGCCCGTTGGGGCAATCTTTGATCCCGTCACAGGCTGGGACACACAAACCGTTCACCAAACACAGAAACTCCCCAGGACAGGCTGTGAAACCAAAAGAGAGTAATTAGTCCCCAGTGACTGGAAACCTCCTGGCAGCAGAGCACCATGGCTTGAAAGGGTGTAACTGCACATCCTCCTGACCACACAAGTGCTGCTGCAGTGTGCTGGCAGCACTCACTGCACTCCCCAAAATCTGCCATGTCATCTGCTTGGATATGCACCAGGGGAAAGAGGGCTTTCCTTGTTTTGCATTGTACCAATGGGCAATATCCAGGACAACCACCTGTCTGGCACACCATACATCAGGATCACTGCTGTTTCATGTCTCCTGAATGCCACAGGAAAGCTGAAACAGGCTCTTTGGAGTTGTTAGCAAAACTTACGTGGGACCTTGAAGGGGTTGTTAGACACGTTGACAGGTGCACGTATTCAGGGACTGGTGTGCATTACTGGCACCCTTTAGGAGGGAGATGGTGAAACCTTGGAAAGACAGACTGTGGGCGGCATTTGCATATGTGTGTATTTGTGTGCAGTTTTATTTATCTCTTGTTTGCACGGATTCCAAGGTGAGCAGGAAACAGCTCTCTCTAAGAGATCTTGTAATCAAAACAAATGTTGCTTCAAGCAGAGGTGTTTTCTCATTGAATTCCCAAGGCCAGTCTGTGATGTTGACACGAGGGTAAGATTTTAGGCAATTTTGTGATCTTGGGTTCTGTTGCATGGATGCTCTGGCTACAAGAGGCAGGGCCACATGTGCAGAAGCAGCTTTGCACATAATTGCCTCTTCTTTTGTGGGGTCACTGGCGCATCACTGATTTGTGAGCATCTTCCTGAAGGGTGGATGGCACCTAGGGCTCCCGAGCTGTGCCTTGTGTTTCTCCCAGCACAAGCCAAGTGCAGAGGGGCTGCTGGTTCCCCCAGTAAGGAGCAGGGAAGAACCTGAGCTTACGGTCAGACTGCTTGTACAGGCTGTAAGCTGCCTGTACGCCAGGGCCAGTTAAGGAGATCTGTGAGGTGAAGATGATGGTGATGTCAGCAGAAGACGTGACTGGGATCCTCTCAGCGTAGGCTTGCAGGGTCCGCAGGCCACAAAACCTGAGGGGCAAACACAGGCAAGGTGAATTGGACAGGGAGGCAGAAGACAAAGCAGGGCAAGGGGGCTTGGTGGGGCTGGGCTGGGAAGGGGGTCACACAGACTGGATGCTGTGGGCAAACCAGGAATTCAAAATGCCTTCAGTATGCATGAGACACAGAGTCCAGAGGGACCCTCCTATCTTTGGACATTTCCTGCTTTCTGGCAAGCACAGAGATCAGGCCATGCAAAGCAATTAAGTCCTTATAGTGTCAGAAGATTCTCCTTCGTCATCTTCCCGAAGAAGCCATGTTGTAGAAACTGTGGCACAGACAGTTTATGAGAGGAGGGCAGGGAGAGAAAAAGTGGAAATCTTAAGCCAGGGTAACATAACTTCTGGATCAGATCCTTCCTAGGAAGACAAGTTACCTCTCCAAGGACCATGGAGAAGGCACTAATGAGGTGGGTCAGGGGAAGTTTTGGAGGGAAACAGGCAACTTTGCAGTAAGTAGAAGGAAAACCAAAAGCTATAGTTCCAACTATCTCAGAGCCTGCTTTGAGGAGATGGGAGCACAACAGGTCTCCATCCTTAGCATCTGGGCAGTGGTGAGCAGTAGCCCCAGCTACATATGGATGCTAATTTTGGGAAGTGCTGCAGGGAAAATGGCTGCAGTCAAAGCAGGAGGATATGGAGCTAAGGGGAAGATCTGTACGGAGGTGGATGCAAGGCAATGGCACACACAGATAATATTGCAGAGGTGGTGACAGGCAGATTTGCAAACACAGGAGACGTGGGAGGACACCAAGGTTACACACACAGGAGAAAACTAAGAAGCCTGATGCAAACAGCAAGACAGAGAAAGCAGGTTGGTAGCTCAAAGCAAATCTGTGAGAAATGTGTTCACTGGGGAGAGAGTGAACAAGACAAGCAGAAAAGCAGGAGGCACCAGCAAAAAGAGTGGTCACTGAGTGTAGCTCAGTGTATGGCTCTCCTTCCTCACATATGGTGGCTGAAGTGAGCAGAGAACCTCCAGACGTTTAATCCCAGTTTTATCCCAGGGGGGAAGACAGAAACCAGGACCCCACAACACACCTTCTGTTCTGAATTACCCACTGGCCTTGGGTACAGGGCAGGTCGTGCTTCTGTCTGCTGAGCGCGTAGGCGTCGAACCAGAGGGTGACCCCATAGTCGAGGGATGGGACCTGCAGACAAGGGGGTGCAGAGCAGAGGGCAGATGGCTCCCAGGAGTGTTACAGCACACTCCGTAAAGTCAGAAGCGAGCAGAGCAAATGTGAAGGCCACGCATGTCCGGCCACATTGCAGGTCAGAAAGAAGCACCCTCTAAACTGGAGCCCTGCCACAGCCCAGGGTGGCTCTGATGCTGGTGTCAAAGCCTGGCAATTCTTATCAATTCCTATCGATCTGGTTTGTTTTGAACTTTTAAACCAGAACTCCTCTGGAAATCAGATTTCAGATTCCTCCTCAGCTACAGCATCTCTGTGCTGGTATGCAATATTAGACTTCTTTTCCTTCAGAAATACACCTTACGTGGAGGCTGGACAGGCTCTCACCCTCTTCTTGCTTCTCATGATGATCTGACTGAGAGCCCTGGCTGTACCCCCCACAATGTGTGGAGTGCTGCCCGGATTTTGGGGACAGGGTGGATGCTCTTGTGGGAGCTGGCTCTTACCATCATGTGCCAGGTGCACTGCGTGTTGGGCGGGTAGTAGCTGGGGTAGTGTGGGGTGCCGATCTTCCCCTGCAGCTCCAGGCTCTCCCGCAGAGTTATGTTCACTTCACAAGCTGTAAGTACAGACATTCAAAGCCCTGCTCTCTGTCAGCTCAGCCTCAGCCCAGGAAGGCCATGTAACCTGCCTTTTACTGACTACCCTTGCAATCCAGAATGAATTCTGCCCCTAATGCAGGACCTCTGGGAGCTGTGATACTGTAGAAGAAAACCAATCTTCTCCCTGTAACTACAGCCACTCTCCTCCAGCCTTCCTCACCTTCGAGGGGCACTGCCTGTGCTGAGAGGATGAAGGGGTCATAGTAGCTGTACATGGCTTTCTTCCACACAACGGACATGACAGGGCCAGATGAAAGGACTTCCACGATGGGCTCCTGCCGGCTGCAGCCGTAGATCCTCAGGGGAAAGAGATAAAAGGATGGGAGTGAAGCAAGCAATAAACAAATGAAAGAGAAGAATGAGAAAGAGAGACAATGGATATCTGTGTGATCCAGACACAGTAGTTGTAAGGCACTAACTGAACCAAACAAAGGGCCAACAGCAACAGCTCCTGCAGCATGGTGGCGTGAGACATATCCCACATCAATGACTTCAGCTGAGCAGCAACAGGCAGGTTGTACATCAAGGAGAACCTCCTCTGATGTCGTCTGACACCTTCCCCTGCTGTGGTGTGTCATGCCATCGGGCCTGTCTTCCCCACCATGTTCTCCCTGCTCAGGAGCTACCTACGAGGTGATGAGGTGCTTCTCCAGGGGCCCGGCTGCGTCGTACATTGCCAGGCGGTCCCTGCAGTCAGGCAGAGTCCACTCCAGGCGTAGCTTGATCATGTAGCCCTTGAGGCTATGGAGGTGCCAAAGACAACTGGAGGCCAGGTAGTCAGGGCCCTCCAGCCTTAGGACGTCATCCTCCTGGACATAGCTGTACCTGTAGCAACCTGAAATAGACGTGGTTGTAAGAGAAATTAAGATATGGGATTGTCACTTGGTATATCAGGGTAAGCCCTTTTTTTAGGGTAAGGCTGACTCATCCCAGTGATCTCGGTTTACTTTTATGTATGTTGTGGTGGCACTGATCCTTTTGTACCATTGCCCCAGTTTCTCTAAGAACTGTCCCCTCTTCCTTGGTTAACCTAATACTATCTCAGGCTTTAAATATCAGCACAGCACAGTAATCTTCCACTGGCTTTATTTACTTTTTCACCTCTTTCTCCTCTCAGCCCCATATTCTTCCTGGCTTTAGATGTCCCTCATCTGAATTCCAGGTTTCAGAAGTCTTTCACACCAGGATTTTTGAGTAAATATCAGTTTAAAGGTGAGCTTCTAATAGCATGTCTAATGCAAGCTGCCAGAGAGAGAACTTACAACACTGCCTGAAATTACTGAAATCATCTTCAAACATTGCCAAGACAACAGACTCCTAAATGAGGCACATCCAGTGCAGAGCCACACAGGAAACCCCCACCCCACTCAGCAGCATTGCATGGGGCCTGGAATCAGCACTGTGCTACCAGTACACTCAGTTATTTCACAGTTCTCATTAGGACCAGGACAAGTCTGAGGTGGCTGCATTGCTCCTGGCAGCTGGCACCTCTGCCCAGAGCCATCCAGTACGTAGTGGTCATGTAGTTTGGATCTGGCCAAGCAGAAGCACTGGTGCTCCCTTGCTCTTACTCTCCCCTTCCCAGGATTTACAACTCCAGGAGGCCAACAAGCTTTCTGTCCCCTGTGAAAATCCCTCCCATAAAGTCATGAATTCAAAAGGAAAGGAGAAAGTAGCCTACCCAGAGTGGATTTCAGCATTACTATGTCTTTCACACTGGATTCTGTTAGAAAGAAAATATATGAAGGAAGATAAACAAAAATATAAACTGGATTTAAAAAAAAGATAATCTGATAACCTAGCATGGTAGGTGAGGACTCCCTTCCTTATGTAACTAGCTCACTTACAACTTCAGCATGGGGCATCCTCCAGGTACCTCTCTGTCTGCTCTCAGGGACCTGTTTCAGTCATGCCTTCCCCAGCCCATCTCTCTGGGAAATTTCTCTGCCCTGACCCGAATCCAACAGCCCTAATTCTTGTCTCCAGCTCACCAGGGACTTCTCTGCCTTTGGTCCTTGCCCATTTTGGTGTGCTGTTCCAGGATCTCTTCCCCTTCCCAGGAGGGCTGGACATTGCTTCAGGCAGTCACTCCCTTCCTCTGCCAGTCACATCACAGGGCACAATCCCACTTCCCAGAGCCTTCACCATCTGCTGTCCCGCTTTAAAGAATGCCCAATCAAAAATATGGGAGTCACTGAGGGTGGAGAAGGAGTTATCTTTTGATGACTACTGTGCAATGAGCTACTCAACATCCTTATAGAGTCCACCTTTGGAAAAGGGAGTTGAAGAGAAAGAGATCAGCAGGGGCTACAAATCTGTGCAAAACAGCCACAGGGTGGATATCACAAGGCAAATGATTATCACAGGGTGGATAACACTTTAACAGAGCTGGGCTTTTCTCCAGCCTCCCAGCTGAACTGGAATCAGCCAGAGATCAGGTGCTACTGGGAATAATTGCCAAAATAAAAGGCACTGTGAGGTCATCTGGGTGTGAGGATTGTTTTTTGGTGCTTGCCTAGGTTGGGGCTTTGGTCTTCTGTAGCTTCTAAGCAAATCTGTGGGGAGAGATGAGTGGTTTTGTCATAGCAAAAACAGTTGTTGTGGAAAATAGGATCTTGCAGGCATAAGGCAGGCTCCTAGGCATGCTCATGTGCTGTGGGGAATAGTCTGTGCAGAGCTGGTAGTAAGTATTTTTTTATCTGAAGGCAATAAAACTGAGTTTCTGTAGAGAACAGGAAGTCTTAAAAGATTTTTGGGGAAGGGGGAAGCTAGTGTACTGGGGTGAATGTAGCTGTTAGTAAAAATAAAGTACTGGGGATGTTGGAGAGGTTCCTGTAGCAGTCAATGGCTTGCAGCTCTGTGTCTCAAGGCAGAATTTAGAGCTGAGCAGGCCAGCAAGAGTCTGTCAGAAAGCAATGAAGTGCTGATGACCTGCTGTTTGCTGGCTGTTTTTTCACTCTAACTGTACAGGGCAAATGAAAGCAGAGGTTAAGTCACTGGCTGGAGGTCACCCTGGCTCAGCAGTATAAGAAATTTCTGGGTTTTGTCTCAGTTATCAGACTGTACTTCTGACTGGAGAAGAGAAAGGACTAGGGAAAGCAGAAGGAGCTGGATAAACTACAACTGGTGTGTTAAGTCCAAAATAGAAAGAAGTGTGGTCTGCTGAAATGAATAAAACAGTGAAACAGATGCAAAGCAAGTAAGAGGGAACTGGGAATAGCTAAAATTATGGCACCATCATTTTTATTTGTTTATGAGTTGCATTATGAAGTGAGCAAATAAAAGGAAAATGCTAGATGAGCTGACTTGGAAGGATTTAGCATATTTCCTTGTGATATCTTTGTTAAGATAGTTCATTAAAATTGGCTGAGCATAGGATCTGGTATGCTGGAAACAAATCATAAGTAGAAGTAAGGAACTAATGGTAACTGTGGGAGGAGATGTCTTGATGAGATGCTAATGCAGCTTCTGACTAAGACCTTAAAATGATGGTCTGGATGCGGGAGTGAAAATCATTTAGAGGAAATAGAATTTTCTTTATAGGCACCAAAAAATGGCCCACAGAACAATTGGGATGTGGGGGTAAAAGTTAAAGAAAGTATGGGTAGTATATAATAAAAGAAGCTTCATCTTAGAATAATGCAAGATAGCGTGCCTGGGAAAAAAACCCAAAAAACAAACAACTTGGAGATTTAACATCTCATGGGAAGAAGAAACTTGGAAATAGGAGTCCCACGAGGAAAGAGGAAACACTGTATTTTAAAACCTGTGGGATTTGGGACTCTGTAAGAGGGATCAGACTAGGCTGACAAGTTAAGCCTCATTACAAAGATCAAATATAAATTCCATTGGACTTGTATGCATCGACTATATATTCATCCCTAGTCCCTTACCTAACACCTACTCTGGAGCAATTTTGCATGGGTGGCTTTTTAAACAGGCTGTGACCTTCACTGTGAGCAACAATAAATAACCCTTAAAATCATATGTCAGGAACTGAAGTGACAACGATGCTTTGTCTCAGAGGAAGACTTAGTGGTGACTCAGATATGTTGCTTTTGTTCTCTCTATCAAATAGTCTGGAATAATCTCCCAAAGGAACGTAGGAAAGCTAAGTGCTTGGTATTTTCAAGCTGAGCTGATCAAAGTCATGACCTGTCTAAGACCCTGCTCTACAGAAGCCAAAGCTGATGGATGAAAAAAGAATCACCTATCTGATCGTGGTCAGGTGTATCTCAAATAATTTTAATCCTTCAAAGTAAGGCTTTTTTTTTTTTTTTTAAATCAAGCTTCAGTTTTTCTCTATCAGGTAAAATTCTATCTCTTGATCAGTACTATTTCTCTCATCCTCTTCAGGTTTCCTCCATCTCCTTCAATAGACTCCTGGCCTTTTCTCCTAATCTGCTGCATCATGGAGCATTTCTGACTGCTCAGGCCACAGCTGAGCAGCTGGTACTTACCCAGGAGAACCAGGGAGTCTGGGTTGACCCTGTAGTCCGTCTGGTAGGACAGGCTGCCCGAGCTGTTGAAGCTGATGGAGAGCTCTTGGTGGAGCACTGTGTTTACCCTCTCAGCAGTTGCCTCCTTCTGCTGACTCTCAGGGATTTGGAGGGTGAACCAGAAGAAGAAGGTCAGGGCTCCCTCCCTAACAGAGAAATAGCATGTAAAATATTCTTGCTCTTCCTCTCCAGGATTACTGGAGAGACAAACCCTGGAGGATTACCTTTGCCTCTATTTTTTCACAAATCAGACATATCTGTGTAGGTTTTCCAGCTCTGTTGCTGTGACCCAGAGGAACCTCTCTGAGTGGGGCAGGAGAGCTGCAATATCCATGGTGTGAGTCAGTACTTTGTGGGAAGAAGCCTTTCCACGCCATCTGGCTTTAGTGATGACCATATGAGCTCAAATTAATGTGATAATTAATCAAGACTAGTCTAATGAGTAGTCTCATTTCACGTAGAAATGATCTCTGGGTACTACTGACCAGGGGTTGAAAAGAGAAGCTCAAGACTTCACTGTGTCATCTCCCAGTGGTGACAAGTGGATGATTTATGACCAGGTACCTTACCACAACCCATTAATTCTGGGCAGGCTAAAGCTGCAGGAGACTGTGCCTGGGAAAGTTCTGTTCAACCAGCTGGCAGAGAAGATTGGCTGGAGGAGGGCGAGGAGATGTTGAAACACATCTTTGTTCAGTAAAAGGCTAGAGGAAGATGTGCAAGTGAAACTTTTCTTTCCTCAGTTGAAAATGGAATTACATCAAAGTTGGACTGCTCCTTAGGTGAAGGACAAATTTAGGGGTGTGGTTTTCCATAGGAAGAAAATCAGAAACAAATGACCATCAGTTTGAAAATTATTTCTGCTATCCTGTTCTACTGTTATGACCTGCAAAGCTGTAGTACCACATCTGTCCCATTCCACAGTTATCCTGTTCCCAGGTGGTCCAGGCTTCTTGGCAGGAATAACTTTTCCATGGTGCATTCTGGCCTCTCCCTTCTGGTGCCTAGAGTCAGGCCATAGCTTTCTTGATTTAGAAAAATTAATTTCCAGCTGCTTAGTTTCTACTGACAATGCCAAGAAAAAAAATTTTTTTAATCTCTTCCCAATTTTTTTTTTTTTTTACTCTCTTGAACTTTTGCCTCTCTGAAAAATTTCTCAGTTTTGGCTTTTCATCATGACCTGGGATGAACAGAAACATCAAAATATTCCCAGCTCTATTATGCTGGAACCATTCTGAATCTGGACTGTCCAGCCTAGCCTGGAGGTCATGGCAGGGACTGCAGAAGTTTATCATGGGCAGATTTCAGTGAAACCAGAGTACAGTTTACTGGAAGCTTTCACACAGGAACAAGCAAATGTGCTGTGGGTGCTACTCACCCAAAGGCATACACCGTGCTCGAGTTGTAGTACCGACCCAGCTCTGTGGCACGAATCAGGTCCTTCAGCTGCAACGAGAACATTGTCTGATAACTACAGTGCAGTGTCACAGTGGCTGACCCAATCTTTCATCCCTCTTGCTGTACAGGCCAACCAAGCCTGATGGGGGTGCCTGACCCCTTCGTTCTACTCACTGAGCAGCCTCAGGGCTGGCTCTGTTCATGAAACTGCCCTCACCATGTTCTGGAGCTTAGCTGACTCCACCCAGAAGGCTCTGGACTCCACCTGCCCGAGGTCCGGGGAGTACCGGCGGTTGAGGACCTGGAGGCTGCCACAGTAAAACTGCAGGATGGAGGGCTCCAGGTGCCATGGTCTGTAGTCTGCCGAGAGAAGACATTACTGGGTTACCTTAGTGATATGTAGGAAAGAGGGGGTTACCCCTGTGTATGACTGTCTAAAGACCACCCAGAGTCACTAATGTGCTCTGGACTGGGCATTGCTTTGACTACCCCCCCCCTCCACCTCCTGCCCGGGGGAAAAAACATGTGAATTTTTACCTAGGAAATACCAGGTTGCTGCAGCAGCTCCAGCCAGCACAAGAAAGGCTATCCCAAGGGGCACATAGCGGAGGCAGCGACGTGAGTTAGTCTCTGATTTGTCATTTGAAAGGGAGCTGGAGTCTTCCTCCTGTTCCTCGGCCTCCATCAGGCACGTCTGGTGACACAGCATGCCAGGGTCAGGCTGGTTTTTCTGCTTCCCTTTACACCCTCTCTGAAGGTATTAATGCCAAATCTGTCCTCCTCTTCCAAGATCTACAGCCCCAAGAGATAATTGTGCAAATCATCAAAGACTCTGCTCAGAGCAAATGTGGGTAAAACTGTGGGTAAATCAGTGGGAGACAGGCTTAAAGGACACCGTCTTGTCTTCAACTGGTAATCCATTGGTATTCAAAGGCATTCCCTGGGTTTTGCTTCTGTCAAAAGTGCAAATTAGTACAATAATAAATTTCTCTGAATACAAAAGTGTTGTCCTCCCAGGATGGGAGCTGTTTCAAAACTGGTATTTTTTTGATTTAGGAATCAATGCAGAAGAAAATCGGTGACCTGAAATGTGAGCAAAATTTGCACAAAGCAGCCACTGCCTGGGAACCTGAACTTACACTTTGCCTGCTGTGCCATTTTTATCTTGATCCCTAAAAGTAAGCAAACGTTGCCATTCCCACCAGGCCGTGTGTTCCCAGGCAAAGCCAAAGCTGGCACTGGCTCAATAGCTGAGCTAATGAGAAGAGAGCACCTGAATAATGTTCAGCCCTTCACCACCACCTGCTTGTGCCAGGGGACACCTTCTGTCTTCCTTTGCCCCTCATCTCCCCCGAGCTGCTTCTTTTGTTTCTCCCTGACTGCTTCCCTTCTGTCAGCCCCACACTCTGAGAGCAAGAAACTCCACTGCCCAAGAGAGCCACATTAATACTGGTTTTATCACCCACGTTCCTCCTCCCTTCCTCTGCCACCACGTTGTACATGCCTGCCCTCAAGGGTTTTCTGTGTTTCTGTGGTTGGAGAGGAAAGGGATGTGAATGCATCTGCATGGGAGAACACAGAGGTCTTATGGAATACTTGTGTTCTGTCTGTGTGTCCGTGAGTTGTCTTTGTTCCCAGTGGTGCATGTGAACATGGGGAGAGGACTGCATGGGAGGGACTTGCTGCAGCTGAGGGCAGAGGTGGCTGGCCTCATGCACATTTTATCCCATGTGGATGCCACTGAGCATCACTTGATAAGGGTGACTGGGCTTTTCAGCCTCCTCCCCCCAGTTATGGAGCCCCAAGCCCTCCAGGCTGCCTTCCAACATGGAAACACGTTTGCAGAATGTAAGCACCAGGTAACTCACCCCAGAACATTAAACCCAGCCTGGTGAACATCCACACTATGACAAGCAGTCACACATCCACTTGCTCTAATGCACCCTTCCAGAAGGGCAGGCAGTACAAACAGGCCCAGCACAGACTGCCCTCCCTTGCTCCTTGTGGGCACCTTTCTGTGCAACCCCTGGGAAGGATCTGCTCCCCAAGGAGCCAAGGTGGGTAGTCTAGGAGAGCAAGGGCATTTCTCCACTACCACAGCCTCCCCTGAGAAACAGCAGGCATAAGCACACAACCACAGATGGAGGGGCAGGGGAGGGAGGGCAGGAAGCAGCAGAAGAGCCTCTTTGTTAGTAGATTTGATGGCAGGCACTGGGGTTTCCCCCAGAGCTGCAGACCTACCTCTGAAGCCTGCTGCTGCCTGTGAGACCTGGCCCACACCCCAACTCACACCTGCAGGGAGTGGGGGAGGAAGCAGGACATCTATTTACCCAGCTCAAGGTCTCCTCAGTGATCAATAACCTGGTGCCGTGTCCCTTCAGCTCGGCCTTTGTCCTGCACCATCCTGCTGCGGTGGGTCAGCACACCCTTCACAATGGCTTTTTTCTTTTCTGAAATTGAGGGTTTGGAGGCTTAAAGCGGGAGAAGATCTGCAGGCTGAGCAGGGGAAGTCCAGAAAAAGTCAAGGTAGGAGCACCTCCAGCTGAGCAGAGAAGAGCAGTCCAGGAGACTGGTGCAGATTGTTTAGGTTGTCCTCCTCAGGGGACAGGGAGTTGCTGAGCAACTGCTGTGTTTCTTAGCCACCTTCTTTGGTCCCATTGGTGTGTGCTCCCCAGCACAGGGATGGAGCAGATTCTGGCTGGCAGGGGTGGATGGCTGGAAGGAGGGAAGACAGCAGTGGAGAGCAGGTCTGGTTACCACAGTGTTCCTGCAGCTGAAAGCGGAGCACAGTGCCTCTCAGTGCCAACCTTAGAGACTCCCTCTTGTCTTCTTGCACTTCTTGCTGCCCACTTCTTGCTCCTTAAACTGGGGTCCCCACACTCAGCTGCACCACCACTCACACCTCCCTGCAGCGTCTGCTTTTCTTCCAGCCCCAGGTCCTCCTCAGCTACTTTTCCTACACGACCTTCTGCTTACAGTGCTGCAGGTCTGTATGTGCCCCTTTGTTTTTCACAGAAAGCAGAGACACCACAGCTAGAGCAGAGTAAACAGAGTTATTCTGTCAATAAATGGGTGACTCCTCACCCAGGACTGAGCTCCAGACAGTGTCATCGACCTGGGGTTGAGCTCATTTGGGCCAGGGCTCACTTGGGCTCATTTTGGCAGCTGTGCAGGGATAGATATTTTTCAGCTCTGTCACTAGACCAGGTTTAGTCTGGGACTACATGACGACCAAAAGCCATTGCTGTAGCTGCCTCATGGCGGATTCTAGTAGATAAACATTAAATGTAGGTAGAAAGCTGTAGTGTTTGACTGGGAATGCTTTCAGAACTACTGAAGAGATTTGAGTCCTGATTTCACTTTTAAAATTTACTTTGGATCAAAATTTTCACAGATAAAGCGGGACAAGCTGCATCTTTAGGCACATATGTATTCATATATAGCTTTTCTGAATTTACACTGTGAGGGGCTTGCCACAGTGGGTCAGAACCCATCTGAGGGTATTTCTCAGTGCCAAAGACCTTACTTTTTAAAATTAAATTTTCCTGGAAAGAAAAATCTTCGTTCTCTGGTGTTTTGAGCAGAACAAAAAATGTAGAATCTCAATCTGATCTATCTAAGCAAGCATACCACATCTATCACCAGAGGCTTTTGAATCAACCAAGGACCCAAACCCTTGATCAGATCTGACTTCAGAGGAATTTTTTTACTGCAAGTACCCCTTGCTTTCTGTTCCTCCACCGTAAAAAAAAAGGAAGAGATGTGGGAGGAGGCTGAGAGTGATATCTATTTATGAACAAGGTATCTTGGAAAGGAGATGAGAGATGTGACAGCTATCTTTGCTGCCTCTAGGCTTAAGATAAAGAGAGGACTCGCGCCTGTGGCTGTTAGCTTGATATTTTCCACACCAATATTTTCCAGACAGTGCTGTTATTCAGCTTTGGTTTGCCTCTGGTACTGACGGACACGGTGGTAGCGTGTTTCTGTGGGTTTGCAAACCACACACCGTGTTCTCATGGGCTCGAGAGGGGACTGGCTGCTCCCAGTGTGACATTTCCAAAGAGCTCTTGGGAATCCAGCAGCAAAAGGTCCCCACATCACCGAGAGTGTTATGACTCTGGCATTCACAACCTGTGTTACTCACATACAAGACCACATGATCTCGTCTTCCTGGAAGAAAGGTCCGGTTATCGCCAGATCTGACGCTGAGCACTTCCTGCCGCAGTGTGTCACACATTCACACCCAGCATGGCTGCGAAAGCACTGCTAACAGCTTGCCAGCTCCAAAGCTGTCAACATTTTCACAAAAAGGAGGGGGGTGGAAAAATACTAAGCCAGCAGGACAGTCCTCAGGAGCTTGCAACAGGATCACCTCTAACTCTGCTTTCTTTTTTAGGTGTCTTGAGTCCCTTGGGGCAGGGAGTAGGAAGGAGAGCTAAAGGTATATTGGTCTGAACAAAACTTTACCTAGTTCCCTATTTAGAAAAATTATTAATCATTTCCCCTCACCCAAAGGACAGAAAAACACTGTAGATTACTTAACATTTTGTTTATTTACAAAGAAGCAAACCTGGTTTTTTGTACTCAGCAGCAAGATGTACTCAGTAAGAGTACAGATATATAGTTTGGTCATGCAGAGAGAAAATTAGAAAGGAGAAAGTCCAGCTAGAACTCAATCTAGCTACCATCATCAAAAACAACAAATACGTTAACAAGAAAAAGAGGGTCAAGGAGAATCTCCACCCTTTATTTGACTTGGCAGGGGAATATTGGCATCAAGGATGAGGCTGAGCTACTTAATGCCTTCTTTGCCTCAGTCTCTAACAGAAAGACCAGATGTCCCCAGGATACCCACCGCCTCAGCTAGAAGACAAAGACAGGGAACAGAATAAACCCCCTATAATCCAGGAGGAAGTAGTTAGTGACCAGCTGTGCCACTTAGACACTCCCAAGTCTGTGGGGCTGGATGGGATCCACCCAAGAACTCTGAGAAAGCTGGGGGAAGAGCTCACCAAGCCACTGTCCATCATTTATCAGCAGTCCTGGCTAGCCAGGGAGGTCCCAGGTGACTGGAGGTTAGCCAGTGTGACACCCATCTACAAAAAGGGCTGGAGGGAGGATATGGGGAACCACAGCCCTGTCAGCCTGACCTTGGTGCCACAGAAGGTCATGGCACAGGTCACCCTGAGTGCCATCACATGGCAGGTGCAGAACAACAAAGGGATCAAGCCCAGCCAGCATGGGTTTAGGAAAGGCAGGTCCTGCTTGACCAGCCTGATCTCCTTCTATGACAGGGTGGCCACTTAGTGGATGAGGGCAAGGCTGTGGATGTTGTCTACCTAATCTTTAGTAAAACCTTTTACACTATCTACCACAGCATTGTTCTGGAGGAACTGGCAGCCCATGGCGTGGATGTACTCTTTGCTGGGTAAAACACTGGCTGGAGGGCCAAGCCCAAAGAGTTGCAGTGATTGGAGTTAAATCCAGTTGGCAGCCAGTCACCAGTGGTGCTCCACAAGGCTCAGTACAGGGGCCAGATCTGTTTAATATCTGTTGATAATCTAGATGAGGGGATCAAGTGCTCCCCTTTAGACAGTTTGCAGATGACACCAAGCTGGGCAGAAGTGTTGGTCTGTTGCAGGGTAGAAAGGCTCTGCAGAGTGGTCTGGACAGGTTGGATTGATGAGCCAAGGCCAACAGTATGAGGTTCAACAAGGTGCTAGGTCCTTGCAACAGCACCATGCAGTGCTGCAGACTGGGGGAAGAGTGGCTGAAGAGCTGCCCAGAGGGAAAGGACCTGGGGGTGCTGGTTGACAGTGGCTGAACATGAGCCAGGTGTGCCCAGGTGGCCAAGAAGGCCAATGACATCCTGGCTTGTATTGGGAATAGTGTAGCCAGCAGGGCCAGGAAAGGGATCATCCCCCTGTACACAACACTGGTGAGGCCACACCTCAAACCCTGTGTTCAGTTTTGGGATGCTTAATACAAGAAGGACATTGACGTGCTGGAGCATGTCCAGAGGAGGGCAACAGAGATGGTGAAGGGTCTGGAGCACAAGTCCTGGGAGGAGCAGCTGAGGGATCATTGGGGTTGTTTAGCCTGGGGAAAAGAAGGCTCAAGGGCAACCTTATTGCTCTCTACAACTCTCTGAGAGGAAGTTGTGGCAAGCTGGAGGTCAGTCTCTTCTTCCAGATAACAAGTGATCAACCAAGAGGAAATTACTTCAAGTTGCACCAGGGGAAGTTCAAGTTGGATATCAGGAAAAATTTCCTCCCTAAAAAAGTGGTTAAACATTGGAACAGGCTCCCCAGGGAAGTGGTGGAGTCACCTTCTTTGGAAGTGTTCAGAAAACAAGTAGATGTGGCACTTTGCAATATGGTTTAGTGGGCATGGCAGTATTCAGTCAAAATTTGGACTAGATAATCTTGAAGGTCTTTTCCAACCTTAATGATTCTATGAAGGAAAATAGAAAATCTTAAGAAAGTCTACATGGGAACAGTGAGGCTTGGATCCTTGGCTCATGTAAGATAGCCAACTGCCCATCAGAGGCAAGGGAGTCAGTGTCTCTTTTCAAAGTCCATCTGGGAAGATTCTCAAAGTATCAGAAACAGCTGGAAAAGCCTTGTGCTTCCTTATCTCGGAAGCTGTGGGGCCTTCTTATTTTCCTGTTTTCTCCTGGACACAATGTCTTGAGACAGAGGGTGAAGGAACTGATGAGAGGAGAGGAACAGTTCCCAAAGCCATCCCAGCTACAAGTAGGCTCAACTCCTCTGAGCAGCTCTTTTGAGGTGAAATCCAAGCCAGGGGTTGACCCTGCACCTGGGACTCATAATGACATTCAGGATGCATACTGCAAGGTCAGGTAACAGTGTAGGAGCAGGAATCTCAATGTTTGGACAGACAAAGGTAGAAAAGAATTAGTTCTAGTTGACACAGCTGTGACAGAAGCACTAACAAGTTCAATATCCTTGAGCTTTTTGGTATAAATTATCTTAGAAGAGTTTTTAAGAGATGAGAACTCTTAGCACATGGCTGGTATTTTCCCACTGCTGAAAAGTCCAGAAATATGGCAAGAAAATGGACAGATGGTACAAATGGTGAAAGCAGGGATCTTCCTTTGCCTTACCACTTTTCTTCTGTGGCTTTTTCTTAACCCAGATCAGGGCATGTAGGGGAAGAAGACAAATGAAGTCTGTGCTATCCTCATTCTTTGCAAGTGGATTGAGGTTTTCTTTTCAGTAAAGGTGCTGATTCGTGGGTTAGTTTTCTGGGCTCACTCACCACATCTTTGCTGCTAATTAGGCAATGGTTTCCCTTGAGCTGTGGAAGGAATGGGCAGCACTGCTGTGATGTTTTCCACTTATACAGGATGTGGGATGAACTATTCTGCAATCAGCTTATCATAGTCAAATAACTGTAGTTTGCCAGCAGGGCAGAAAGGCTTTCGATTTCATGAAAAATAATGTAGCAAGAATGGGAAACTGTGTGAGTTCTTTTTACTGCCACCATCAGAGCTGGAGGAAAGAAAGAGAGGGAGGGGATTTCCCCAGTATTTTTCACCCAATAATGGGGATTTCTTTTTTACACTGCACTGCTTAGACAGCTGATGCAGTTGTGGCTCTGAGCTGACCTTAGAGACTCTAAGGTCTAGACTCTAAAGCTGGACCAAGTAGCTTAGAATGTAATCTCTGATTAAAACCTAAGGTGGGGACATCATAGAAAAAAAATCACACCCTTGGTCAATCAGGAGGAGATGTCTTCATCCATTTCATCATCAACCCCAGCACTGACTGGCAGTGCTATTGGCCCCCTGTACAAAATCTCATAGCCACATCTTCAGGCATTTCTCTATCCCGTTAGAGGTTTTTAGGCCAGTATGAGGCAAACAGATCATATGCTTGCTTAGCCTCAAAGCTGAGTGCTATTTTACACCAAAATGCAGAAAATGGAAGTTCTGGCAGTCTCCTACTGGGAGTTGAGAAGGGAAAAATGAATTGGTGAGGTTTGGAACGTCACTTGAGAAGTGTGAGGAGTTTCTATGCCATTGGAGCCAGTATTAACAGAAAAACAGATTTGCTTATGAAGGTAAGTCCTTGTTGGCCTGTGCTCTCCAGCCTCATTAGTGAGCAGTCCCGATGGGATTGATGCTGGAGTTACATTCATGTCCTGAGAAGAGAAACTGTCCGTCTAGCCTTCCCTGCAGAGGTGGTCTTTCCCACCTGTGGGTCTCCTCCAGGCAGATCCTAGACAGAGCAATGGCTGTACTGGCTTTGGAGGTCCCTCAGAGAAAGGTAGGCACCAGTGTTTGGGACCTGACCGGAGAAGGCTGTTTTGCATGGATCCTCATCCTGTCTTTGCCTTAGAGGTGGAGGCTGGGAGAAGGAAGAGGTAGCACTTGCTGCTGGTGTGCAGGGGTCAGTTGGAGGGCCCCCGTTCCCACTCCCCTCTGTTACACTGACAGTATTGCTGTCCTGCAGGTCCTGTGGGTCAGGAAAGTCAGTGTCCAGCTGGCACATGGCCTCAGCAGGTTGTGAAACTGCTCTGTCCATCACCTTCTCATCCTGTTCCAGAACCGGTGTTGGTGAGGTGCCTTCACTCCACTGGAGAGCCTCAGGAATAGCCATGGCCTGCTGGGCTTCACCTGCTGTCCCTTCCATGAAGGAGCTCTTTTGGAAGCCCTGGGTTGCCTCGATACAGTGAAAGAAGCTGCTGGGCAACACATTCATGTCCTCTGGGGCTGTGCAGGGGTCTGGGGAGGGGAGAGCCTGGTAACACTCGCCATCCTTGCTGCCACTGCCCTCCTGGGTGAAAGGCTCGTAGGTGAAGTAGACCTGACAGGGCTCGATCTCAAAGGAGTTGGAAAGGTGGAAGAAGAAGTAGCCTTGGTTGGTGAAGCAGCTAGATCCAGAGTGCACACTGGTTTCTGTGGGAGGATCAGGAGTCAGGGTTCCCTTGGAAAGTGGAAACCGGGATTCCTGGTCATTCGTCTGCATCACCTCAAGCACGGAGATCTCTGGGATTGTGCTGTTCACGCAGTAGGAAGATGTGGAGAATGGGGAGGAGAGCCATTTCTGGTGGGGAAGAACACAAGAGAGAGGGAGAGAGAGAGACTGTGACTACCAAAGTATAGCACTCAGAGAGGAACCAAAGGTTTCTTCTACTGACTGGCCCCAGCAATCAAGTGACCTTTTCTCTGTCCAAGCAAGGGTTACCAGAGGTGGTGGGGAGGGAAATTCCCATTCATGATGTCTAATCTGCAGGATTTTCAGAGAGAGTATGTCATTCTGTCACTTTAAAATTAAGAGTGGATCTTGTCAGCCTATGTTTTGAGATTTCTGGAGCAGGGAATTGAAGATGGAGGATTAAAGTGAAACAAAGGGAATAAAAAAGGTAGGAAAAACCCTTACAAGGCCGTAAGATGAAGGGAAGCATGAAAACCAGTATTGAGGTGCATCTCATGCAATCTATTCCTTGGTGCTGAACAAGCTTCTGATATATCCACATGGCCATATGCAGATTTCTTGTCTAAAGTGCTCTTCCAGGCCCCTTGTGCCTAATTTTCACATTCATCATGAGCTACATTCTGCAGTGCATCATTATCCTTAAAATAAACTGGTTTTGATGACACCCAAATCCATTGCCTTTATGTCTTGTAAAGCAAATTTTTCAAGTCCTTTCTGCACTGATAAAGTGTCTTGAGTGCCTGCTGCACAAACCCGTCCTGCTACTCTGCACTCTTTCCCTGTAGTTTAAGCTTTCTAAGCCTTTTTACACCTTGCCTTTTCCAAAGCTTTGCTGTTTCTGAACCCTTTGCAGTTTGTTTCCATCCTTCTTAAAGCAAGATGCCCCTTGGGATCACCTCCCATATCTTGCATCTGACGCTCCCTTTAATGCTGCACAAAATGGTAATTGTCTCCTTGCAGCTGCCCATACTCATAGAGAGCCTAGGGGGAGAGGAATAGTGGAGTGGGAAAAGAAGGGAAACAGACAAGAATGCAAGGCATAGCTAAGTGCTATCCAGTGTGATATCAATTCACATCAGGAGCAGAGGAGAAGCTCACAGCAGGAAATCTGGGGAAGAGCTGGGCAGCCTAGGGCAGGTAAGGAGGCACTGAAATGGGAGGGAGGGAGATCTTGAGAGGCCAAGCTCCCTCCTGCAGGTCCCTTGTTGTCTCTCAGGCTGCTGATGATGGGAGCAGGGTGCTGTGTTTTGTGTGGTTTGCCATTTCTCCCTTCTGTAACTAGAGATGCCTCCGCTGGGCATCAGGTTTTAGAAGGTCAGAAAATAGAATTTAAGCAGAGAACCCAGCAGCTGGTGCTACAGGCACATATATCATGTGTGCACATGTAGGCCTATCTGTCCTGGGCATGTGCAGCTGGACACTCCTTTCCCTCATTTCTCCCCACTATGGTTCCATCCCCAGCCCCATACCTGAATGTCACCTCCATGAACTGAAACAAGTGGGGGAAAAAACTTCTCAGGGTCTGGGATGTGAATCTTCAGGATCTTCTTAAACCTTGAGGAGAGACAATGAGAAGGACAAGGTAAGCAGGGCCTGACCCTGATCACTGTGGTGGGGGTGAAAGAGTGCACTGCAATTCACAGGTACTGCCCTGGCGTGGGGGAGAGGTAAAATAAGGTCGAGCCTGAGGTTGTCCTTGCTCTTGAGAGGTCTGAGAGGCACTAGCTGAGCCATGAGATGCATAGAGATGAGACAGATAAACCTGGCAATGGAAAATACATTTCCCCCAGCCTTTTCCCCGGGGAAGGACAACCTCTGGTTTTAGTGGTTTCTTCCCTTCCTTGCCTGGTCACCTTAACCTCTCCACCTGTCCCCTTCAGCCCCTGTCCTGATGACAAGCTGAGCAGATCTCCAGCAGTTTCCAAGCTTCTGCTGCTGTGAGCTGCCCCTTCTTTGTTTTGCTGCCACCACAATGACTCAGGACTGTGTGGCCTGAGTGGGGCCATCACTGGGAAAGCTCTGCCACAGCTCTCTGCCCTCCTAGCAGGATGCTGCATGGTCTAGCTGGGCCACACTGGCCATGCAAGCCATCTGAATGAGTATGCCTTGCATTGTCCAGAGGCCTCTCCTTCCCTGGAACCAGTGTGTTGTCATCCTGAGGCAGCATGAAGTGATCTAATCTGCTCCTGTTTCTCAGAGTGGTTGGATCATCTTGTCATCCCTTTGCTGAAGCTTTGCTGTAGGATGTTCCAGAGGAAAAACCCTCCTGACCTCTGGAGGCAATTGGTGTACTCTCTGAAGCATCAGAACTTGCTAGCTCTTGCATATAAACTACCTTACATCATTGCAGATGCTATTTTTATTCATGCATGTCTAATCCTTCCTTGCATCTTACCTCAGCATTATTCTGCACTCAATTCCCCTAGGTTAATTATACTTTGTGGAGAAAGGAGGCCTTTTTAACTCCTTCTTGCTGTACATCTAGCAGTTCCTCAACTTTATGTTATGACTCAGGGTAAAATAGTGACCAGTGACTTTCTCAGTATCCATCTTCCTTCAGCACAGTTCTCTGTCTTTCCTTACAGAGAAACCATACAGCCTCTGCAACGTCATCCCTGAGAATGTTTGTCCCTGCTCCCTGCTATTAATATCAGCGCTCTGCTTCTTTACCCCTGACCTGAGATGAGAAAACCTGTGACTCTTTCTAACCTTGCCAAGCTGAGAGGTCATTCTTCCTATTATTGTGTTGAGTAACCTTATGAGACACTTTCAGTCCTTATTAAAAGCAGTGTGTGAGTAAAAGGTCTTGAAGCATCATATAAGTTTTATCAGTGTGTGAGGACTGCACAGACCAGAGAGAACAAGAATTGTACTTCTCACTCAGGAGTTTTGCCTGCAGGCCCAATGTCACCTCATCCTACCTGACCTTTTGCTGAAATGTTTAAATGAGAAGGTAGTGGTAACCAGGCTTGCTTGGTCCTTGCTACAGGGAGAGTTCTCAACCCAGTGACCTGCTTTTGAAGAGGCAATTTTGATGCATCCCTGCCAGGAACACCACTCTAACCCCTAGGCAACAGATGTGTTGAGGCAGCTGTTTTAAATTTAGCCAGGGCATGGCACCAGGTCACAGGGGCATGGCACAATACGACAGTGCTGGTGAAACCACATCATCTTGGGTGGTGTTATTTCTCCACAGGCAAATATCAGTCTCGGAAGGTTGGGCTATAAACCATAAATTGGTTGACTTAAAGCCATCTTTTTCCTTAGTAACACCAGGTGAAAAATAATCTGAGTTTTGAGAATACATATAAGATACAGGAGAGGAACAGAGATATAAACTTAATTTTCAATTACCATTTCAGGGTCCGTGAGTTAATGAGGAAGGCAGTCCCAACGATCACGAAGACGAAAGTGCTCCCTATCAGAACTGGCAGGACTGGCTGGGATGCTCCTGCAAGATGAGAAAGAATGAGGAAATGGCTGTTAAAATCTAACCAGGATTCTGTAGGTAGAAGCTGCAGTCCTTTCGTGGTTGTTCAAAGTGATCAAAGTGCGCCTTTGTTATAATTTAATATAATATTATAATCTTATCTAGAATTATAATATCCAGGTCAGGGTACTTGTGGGTTCTGCTGTGTTGTGTAGGATGCCTTTGAGCTGACATGGATTTCAGAGTCTAAGCATTGCTTAACAGATAATTTGTGCTGAGCAGCTTGAACTCCCTGGTCATAACAGCACCACAGCTACGGGTGGCCACAGATGAGGTGGCACAGTCTGCTAGTTGAAGTGTCCACCAACCTGTCTGTTTCATTTCCAAGGAAAGCAGGGACTCCTAAAACCAGCTAAAGTGGGGTTGGAGGCTTGAAGCAACATTAATTGTCAGTGGGGGAGAGAGAGAGTCATGGGGTTCACAGGTCTCTGAGAAGGCAAGAGGATAAGGATAGAGAAGGTTAGGGATCAAGGGACTGGCTTCTTTCTTTGGAGAGGTGTAGGGAAGCATTAGGAGGCTAGGAAGGTTACAGCTTTACACCATATTTTAGTACTTGGATTGTAGGGTTAGGACAAAGAGACTGGGTTCCCGCATTGCCAGGGCTGCCAGCACTCCTCAGGCTTGTTTGGCATCATCTCAAACATTCCTTAATCTGTCCCTTTCACACCTATCTCCCCAGTACACCTTTGCTTGGTCTTGCTATTCTGGTGCCTGTTTCCTCTGCCTGCCCCTCATCTCCTCCCATCCCTCCTGTCCCTTGGTCTGGTCATGCAGAGAATCTCTGGAGCAGTTAGGAGAGAACTGAGAAAAATAAAAGATGGAGGAGACATTTTTAGCACATTCATTCTTTCTTTCCCTGTCCTTGAGATGCTACTCAGATCACTTTGTCTCCTCTGCCTCTGGTACCCTGGTTATCTTTGGGTCTTGGTTGCTATGACAACTGGTTGCGGCTGTATCCTATTCACTGACATCATACACTGTCAAAATTTGATCGCCACAGCAACACAGCGCCCTTTCTAAACATAGCTCCTCTGTTTATACCAACACCAGGAACAACAGGGAGGGGTTGAGCAGAGGCAGGATGGGGGCAACCTGAGAAGGAATAACCTCTACCTGCTTATTTTTTTGAAAGAAAATGACAGAGGCCACAGCCACCAACTCACCAAAGGACACTCTTTTCCAAGGCTGGAAGTTCATACAGTGACTGATACAAATCTCAGCAGACCTTTCTTGAAAGAGTCTTATCATGCATGTAAGTCACTAAGTCTCTCCCAGTTTCCATGAGACTTTGCTTCCCAGGCTGGGGTGTTCTTCAGCTCAGGAAGCAGTTGTTTCACTGCATTTCACTGATCAATGCCTCCATTGAACTGGGGCAGTTTAGGAAGCTGGGAGGATGTTCCCAGGTAACGTTAGCATCTGGGAAAATGCCAATCCTGGCCACTGCTTCTGCTAGTTAGACATCTGGCCTTACTGCTCTGGGGAAGCAGTGCCTGATTTATACCTTGTGGACTTTGCCTGGCTTCTGGAAGTCAGAGGGAATTTGCTGGGGTCAGGGGGTCTTTGCCCTTAAGCTGTGATGCTGAGATGCTCTCACCTAACTGATCAGGAGGGACAGTTTTCAGTCTTCGCATTCCTCACTTCCAGGATTTTTAGTGGAAAGGAATGTCTTTCTATTACTCTTTGGTCAACACAGTTCTCCCTACACATCTTCCTTCAGCTTCTCACCCTGTTTTGGCCATTCTACCTTGTTTGTCCTGAGTCCCCATTTTCCCCTCCAGGTCAGACTACCTGACTTACCCTTATGGTCAGCATGTGTCCTCCACAGGACTGGCTTGCTCCAGTCACTCCACATGCCTTTGTAGGTGCTTCTGGCACTTGGCCTTGCACGGACAGCTGCCTCATATTTCGAGTTGGGTGAGAGCCTCTCAAAATTTGTCCACATCTGGTCCTGTTCAATGGGCAAGTTCGCAGCCTCCTGGGAGAAGGGCAAATTTAGAACATCATCAACACCCTGGTTTACAGCCTCATGTACCCATCTTCTCCAAGGCCCTCAGAGAAGACTTGTCTCAAGTCCTTACACCTCGTGCACAGCTTGTTCACCCTGAAAGGAAAATTCTTCTTTGCTTTGCTTTTCCCATCCCTTTCAGGTCTGTCCTGGAACTGTCTGAATTTTTTTTTGTGGCAGGACTAAGTAAAATAGGATGCCCATCTGCCTCCTTGTCATCACCAAACACTGGCAGCAGGTGACACCGATAAAAGAGCAGGGGCTGTCATCCTCTCTCCAGCTTCACCAAAACTGGTTACATCCTGAGAGGAGGCCCAGGAGCAAGTCCTGGGAGACATAAACAAGACCAGGATTCATCCAGGACTCATATGGTAACACGTCCCAGTTTCCCCCTCTATACTCACCTCCCAGGACTGACTCACGTGTCGGTACCGCACTTGGTACTCCCGCATCCCATCCAAATAGTGAGAGGAAATAGTCAGGCTCCATGTTAGGTTGGAGGTGTTTTCAGTTATGTTAACCAGCTGAAGGTTTCCTGGAGGTCTCAGCTTTACTGGAAAAAGAGAAGAAGCGGGGCTGATATCCCCATATTCTGTCTATACCACGACTGCACACCAAGCCCCTCAGCGGCAGGACATCTCCTTGAGACAGGTAAACTCACACAACCAGCAAAACCATGTCCCAGGCAGATGTTTTTCTTCTGGATTAGTGAGCTGAAGCCTTTCAGCAAAGACTAAAACATGCCAAATCTGTCTTAAAGAAGGGTGGAAAGACATAACTAGAGGGGAGCAGAGGAAGAGCAGCAAGACTTTCCATCCTTCTTGCAGCACACATTTTTCATGAGGGAGCTAAGCTATCATTACCTGTCTGAAGCCAGATATGGGACAGGACAGGATGTGGCTGGCATGACCCTGCATGACAGAGGAGCAAGCGGCAGGAGTCAACATTGTGCTCATTGTAGCAGGAGACAAGCAAAAGACAAAGGCCTAAAATCTGCTGTGAGTGTTGCATAGGAGTGGATGAGAAAGAAAAATTATCTATCCTCTCATAGGTAAGCTTCAGAGACCAGAAAGCAGGTAAGTACTCACTATTTGCAAATGGATTGAAGTTTTTTATTTGCTCAGGTATTTTGGTTTTATTCTCTCCAGTGTGGCAATGGACAGACAAGGTAAGACGGTCTGAAATGGTGAAGCACTGATTCTGCAAGGAAAATTAACCATTAGTGACAATGAAACCTCGTGAATAAGCATTCAAATTTCTAAGCATTGCCTATGCGTAAGATGATTAGGCATACTTGACAATAAATATGGAAGGTGCTTGTGGCAGAAAGGCATAAATCCCAGTAGTGAGTGAGGAACCAAAATTTTATATTTCACGATGTTGGATTTTTTTGTTCGTTTGTTTATTGGCAAGAAGGGCACAAAATATTGTGATGCTCTAGTTTATTTGGATTCCTGTATGTGCTGACTAAGCAGGAAAAAAAGTTACTCTCTATGGGTGACATTTATTGAGAAATTTTATTTTTACCAGAACATTTTATGTTCCCTGGTGAGACTAAAACTGCATTAGTATTAAACATGACACTTGAAATGCAGTGATGCTTAAGGGCCACATACATCATACAGTACTGAATAAGCAACAGAGGAATTAGCTTGATTAGAAAGAAAAGATTTTGGAGCTATATACCAACCCTGCAATTTGTCTTTGCACATGATATGCAAATGTATGAAAGCTTGTCTGTCATTAGAACTGGTTGTGACTTTACCAATAAAAATATTAACTCAAATTTGGGTGGGTGTTTTCTGAAAACATGGGGAGTGCAGTGACTATGGATGTGACTGAAGGAAGTACATAATGGATCTAAAACAAGACTGATTTAAATGAAGAATAATAGAAGATTTGCATCACCATTAGCTCCAATGATGTGTTGCTGTTGCATCTTGCATTAGACACATCTAACCACACTTCATAATAACTAATAATCTGGAAAATTTTATTGATATTTTCTAGGAAAAGGGGTCAAGAGATGACCTCAGAGCTGGTGGTGATGCCCGTCCCTCCTCAGAGGAAGGGGCTGGGGCCAAACACACGTGTCTGAGACATGGGACACTGCAATGATCTGTCTGTCCTGCAGCTCTTTTGCACATGTCAGGACAGCATGGCTCAACTCACAATGAAGCCAATCTCTCCTGCAGGGAAACCCACAGGAGGCATGTATATCAACAACACACAACACCAAGCCCAGTCCCAGATCCAGAGTCAGGGATTAGGTTTGGGCTTTTCGTACTACCCCGGATGTGACACTGTTTCTACACCCAAAGTGCATGTATAAATCCTTTCC
Organism: Leptocoma aspasia; assembly: GCA_013399835.1. NCBI lineage: Eukaryota > Metazoa > Chordata > Aves > Passeriformes > Nectariniidae > Leptocoma > Leptocoma aspasia. The sequence continues at coordinate 1,078,447 of VXAX01003260.1, forward strand.
CCTTTGTCATTAGCCAGGATATCCCAGATGAATGACTCACATTAACATTTTGGTTGAAGGTTTTGATGCATCTCCTCAGTCCTGTCATATGTTCTGCCTTGGGTAATTTGCAGTGCTTCTTGCGTTTTTCAGGTGAGGGATATAACTCCAGTGAGCTGGGGAGTTATAGTTTTGTAATTAGTCAAATATTATGTAACACTAAAGGCCTTTCAAAGCATTTTACATCCTACTGTATTTGCTGAACAGGTTACAGCAAAGGTTTAATCCTCCTTTCTCTCTCCATTGTATCACTCAGACAAATTTTATGTGCTGGCACATGGAAGTCCCAGCTATTTCAAGGCAGCAGATTTCCAGTTACAAAGATTTCACAAAATCCTCTTCCTATCTTCTCTGCTTCCTGTTGATATCAGAGGGCATACAGAGCCCAAACTCACCTACAGCAAAATGGGCCTGGAAGACAGGTGCCTGTTTCAGCCCCTCTAGGATTTACAGTGTCCTTCCAGACACTGACAGCCCTGTAGGATCTCAAATACTCAGTGACACGTATCTTCTGAGCCAGGTCACATCTCAGTCAGCCAGGACAGTACATCACAAGTGGCAGCACTGCACCATAACTTCTCTTCTGCTCTGACAAGAGAGCCCCAGCTGAGCTATGGCATGGGGTGTGGCAGGGTGGAGAACATCTGTGGGGTTGCAGCTGGGGCAGTGTCTGACTGAGGTGCCTGTTCCAGCTCTGAGGTCAGATCAGGCCTGGGACTCGCTGACAGTGGGGAGGGTTTTCTTCCCAGAGCCCCGGTCAAAGAACAGTGCAGTTCCACATCCAGCCCCAATTCCAGCCACAGTCTCTGATTCACACCCATGATGCAAGATCAGTGTTTTAGCTTTCTAAGGCCATGCACCAGCCCCAAGATAAATTTGTCAATCTAACCCGACTGGGGGTGTCTCTATGACACTGACAAGTAACCCACCCAATGACAGAATCACACTGAGCCTCTCCTTATGACAGCACCCAGGGCAGTCCTGGGGTTGGCTGGTAAGCCTCTTGGCTGAAGGTGTCCTGTTTGGAGATGACAGAGACTCAGCCAGCCCCCACTGCAGTATGGGCCAAACACCTCCCCTCTGCTGGGAGGCATACGGGAGAGGAAAACATAATGGACTGGAAGAGACAAAGGAGCCAGGGGAGAGAAGGGGGGACAGTATTTTTCTTCATTCATTGTTACTCAGGGTGCAACATCTCAGCTCATCCTGGCAATCACCAAATGACCTCTGCAGAACTTCAATTCCACCTTTCCCCAGCCCCATCTCTATAAATCCTCATTTTCCATTGAAAATTACTTTCAATCCTGAGGGTGTCTGCCAAGGAAGAGGGATTTTTTGAAAAGTGAAGTTCAGATAGAGCCATGGAGCTGGAAGATGGGTTGTGCTAGACAGTTTGGGACTGTCAGATGGCAAACACTGAGCAGTGGCTGCCAGCATCTCAGCCCACATGGGGATAGAAGCAGAGTTCAAGAGAAAACACCTCTGCTCTGTGACTCCACTACACCTGGCCTGGGAAGGGGAAGCCCACTTTTTTGTAAAATAGCACTGTTTTTCCTCAGTTTCTCCAGTCACCCACCTGTCACAAAAGCCTTTCTTTGACAAAATCTCCAGCTGGCACGGTGCTTCGGCCAGGTCCCTGCCCGGGTCCCAGTCGCAGAAGAGAGCTGACCGTGAGTCATACCAACAAGTGAGGCTGGAGGCACCTGCCAGCAGAGAAGAGAGACAGCAATGTGGCTCAATTAGCAACGATGCTTGGCATTAATCATCACCCCGGACAATGCTGCCCCATCCCAAACTACTGACTGACTCCTCTGCTGGACAACTCCGAGTAAGAAAGGCAGTGCCACTTATTTCTCTATATCCTTGGAAGCTGATGTGCTCATCAGAGAGCTGTAATATTGCAATCTCTCTGGCTGTATGTTACAACACAAATATTGCACAGCAACACACCGTGTCACGCACACACTGCCCTGGCTGACTCCCCTCCCTGTTCACCCAGCTGGCTCAGGTGAAAGGAATGGCTTCTTACCTTGTGCTGAGTCTGATGCCCACGAGGGAGGCATGAGGCTGAACAGGCAGACATGAGACAGAAGCAGCAATGAGGGCTTCATCAGTACTGGTGACACACTGAAAGAGAGAAGACACCCCCAAAACACAGCTCAGCAATGGAACTTAGGAAGATGTCGAGATGTCATCTCACAGGAGGTATCCACTGTCCTAGGATGCCGTGCCAGTCTTCTAGGTTCAGAAACTCATATCCCTTCCACTCTGGAGTCTGCACTTTTCCCCCAGCACCTCACTGTTCTCCTGCCTTGGGTGCTTTGTTCAGCAGTGAAGCTGTTCACAGGGCAGCACAGAGGCTGTTTGCAGGAATCGTGTCTTCTGAAAACGCGCGAGTGAGCGCACAGCGGTCCATGCATGTTGCCTCAGGCTGCCTGCTGACTCAGGTAGAGAGCGCTGCCTTGGCTGTGCACAGCTTGTGCTTTGAAGAGCTTCTTTTTTTGGTAAAGCCTAGGGCTGAAATAACTAGGCGCTTGCTGACTAAGAGGGTCCCTGGATACAACTGACAGAAGTTAGTTGTGGAGCTCATGCCTTAGGAGGCAGATTTTGAATGGCATGTTTGGGACAGGTGGGGGAATCAGTCAGAAGAAAGTCTCTACCGGGTTCTAGAAGGTCAAGGCTTTACCATATCAAAAAATATTACATATACATATTACAATAGTGCACAAACTATGCATCATCCCCTCCAAGTAGACCCTTGCTCTGCCTTTGAAGGAGTCACGATTTTAGGCGTGTCAGAAAATTTGGGCTTTGTAATTAGGAAACTCAGCAGCAGCCCTCATCCAGCCCAGGCACCCAGGGAGCCTCCTTGTGTGACAAAGGCTGTACAGTCATGTTCCATGTTAGACAGACTGGCCTTACAGTCTTCTCATCCAAGCCTCTCTCTCCCCCCATCCACCTGGACACCTGGACCTTGAGATCTGCCTTTGCCTGCAGGAGAAGGAACCGCCCTCACCTCTCACCAACCCGGGAGCTCAGGCAGACCTGAGGAAAACAAGATGAAACCTTCTGGACATTCTGGACCTTTCTGGGACTGCCAGAGGAGTGGGAAGAGAGGGTTTATAAAGGGCTGGCATGAGCTTAATACCAATTCTCGTTGTGATAAAAGATTAGGTTCAGAGGAAGAAAAACATGATGACAACACATTAGCAGACAGGGGAGAGAAAGAGAGAAAGCGGGCGGCATGGTTGTGAGATGTGGGGTATGATTTGAGAGGATTGTGGAGAGACAGAGAGATAAATACGTTCTCAGCCTTTCCCAAGGGCGAGATGCAGTTTGTCAGATTGAAACTCCTTCTAAGATGCTTTCAGATCAGCCACCCCCATGTGGGAGAGAGCTGGCATTGCCCCCTTTACCTTCCAGCTCCAGGCACCGAGCAGTCCAGACGAAGGGAGTCCCTGGGGTGGTGAGGCTGGATGGCAGCAGGTGCTGAATGTCAAGCAGTGAGGGGAAGGGTGAGAGGAAAAAGGGAGAGCGATGAAGGCAGATATCCTGGCTCACTGCATGTCCATGAGAGAAGAAGTGCCTAAGCCCAACAGTTCTGCTCCAAAGCTGTTCTTCTCATATATGCATGGTCTCTGTCTTCTCCCTCTCACCTGTGTACAGGAAGCTGCTGCTTGCTTGCCTTGTCAGACTGAGACAAGGCCCCAAAGTATCGAAAAGGCTAGTAAGGCCAAGAATAAAAAAAAAAAAAAAGCCAAACCACATTCTACTTCCTGCTGATAAAGCAGTGAGTGCAGAAACCGGGTTAGAGGGGTCAGGTGTTAGCACTGTTCAGACATTCTGGTTTCAAACCATTGCTGAGAGGCAAAAGAGAGAGAAAAAAGGACCTCTTGGGATACTGGTAAGACCCATAGCTTCCTCTTTTAGACACCCAAATGGATCACTCGTATTGCTCTCAGGGTCTGCACAAGTTTACAGATCACTTTGAAACTGGGAACTGTCTGTCTACAGTAGAAATACCATGGACCACTTTGTGAAAATTAGCTGGAGTTGCTGACCTGAGCAACACCTGAATGAAACCAGACATTTTTGCCCCAGTTTTAGAGGATCCATGCTGGCTTGCAGTGGGAGTGGAACCAGGTCAATGCTGAGTGTGAACAAGTTTGAGGCACACCCTCACACTTGCAGATGGTGTGACACCACAAGAACACTTATCCCACTGCCTCCCTACCCAGCCAAACACACCATTCACTCCACAGAAGGAAGAACCACACCCTCTGACCTGAGCCTTGCAGCTAGTCCAGCCAGGCAATACTGCCCTGCAGCAGCTGCAGTGCCTGTTTGGCATGGCTTGTCCATTCAACAGACCAGAAGAAGATACAAAAAATATTTACACCTTCTTCCAAAGCTTCCTATGCCTTCACCTTTGCAGACAGATAGCTGCTTCCTTTGCCTTCACATCCCAAACCAAGGCAGATGTACAAATGCAAATCCACAGCCTGTCGGTTGCCCAGTTCACAGATATACATGGACCTGCAGACGTGTCCTCACACCCCTCTCTCTTTTCCATACAGAAAGAGAATTCTCTGGAGTGCAGCACATCACGTTTCCTGTTTGGTCTGGGCTGCACAATGATGGGCACTGGTGTGAGGCCACATGATGGGAATCTCCTCTTACATGTACAGTGGTCACCACACTCAGTGCTCCTCATCTTTCTCTCCTAGAGCAGCTCAAGGCCCAAGCTCAGGTTTGGCAAGAAGGTTTTGCTGACCAAAAGTTGCCAGAGGCTAATCTTAAGTGTCCAGGCAATTCGTTTTTGAGAACTCTACAAACCTGGAGGATAGGACCTAGTTTAACAACAAAGGGATCTCGGATTCAGGTAGTGGAAAAAGGATGTAGGAGGAAGATGGGTTCTTAGTCACAGTAAGCCCAGCCCAGAGGCTGGATCTCAGAAGATACTAGACCTCAAAAAGAAATAGTGTTGGAGCAAAACATTAGTTTGAAGGCAGAGCCATTTTGCAGAAGGCTGCAATAGTCAATCCTCATGGCCATTTCTGGGAAAGCATTGCAGTTGATCCAGAGCCAAGCACTCACTTAGCCAGCAGTAGTGGAGTGCAGCACCTCTTTCTTCACACACAGCAAGGACCAGGAGTCTTGAGAGCTGTCATTTGAATGCATCTGAAAGCTCTTATCAGGCCAGGCTTGGAGAGGACAACTAGGGAATCAAAGCCAGCCAGCCTCTGCTGAAGAGGAGCAGGGGAGAGGACAGGCTGGGTGCTCTCCTGCTCTGGTAACTGCTGGCTGTGTATGTTGCATCTTGGAGGCTCCCATCGGGATGGAGATGTAATGGCATGGATCATCAGGCCACAGACCACCTTTCCCAGGAACTCTGAAAATGAATGCAGCTTACTCTGGCACAGAAATCCTCAGCTGAAGCAATGAAATTCTCTGTGAGTAAGTTCTTGATATCGCCAGCATTGCAGCTGCAATGGAGCCTTTGTGTTAACCATAATTTTTCCCCTTTGTCCTTCAGTCTAGAGAAACCTACACCTTCCTTAAGACCAGAGATCACTTTGGGAAAGCAAATGCACAAAGCACAGGTTTTTTATTGTTCAGCTTATCAAGGAAAAAAACGCCGCTGATTCCCTTTTTTTTTTTTTTTTGTAATNTGGGAAAGCAAATGCACAAAGCACAGGTTTTTTATTGTTCAGCTTATCAAGGAAAAAAACGCCGCTGATTCCCTTTTTTTTTTTTTTTGTAATATGCATAATATGCATAAAAATCATACAAGGTTGATTGTGCACTATAGCACCTGGAGTAGTGGAAGAGGAAAACTTAACATGTAGTCAGTCCCTATAGGAAATGGGTGGCTGATGCAGTTGGAAACAAGGATTTGTGTGATCAGCTGCCTCTCTGGAGACGGTTTTTTTCTAGATCTGTTTCTCTACGATAGATTCCTGTGCAGATTTTCTGCCATCTAATAAGAACTGATGTCACATTGAAGACTTTCCCATGGAGGGACCCAGTGGAAAACCAACACTCCTCTATCAAGATACCCTGGCTCAATAAGAAATATACCTCTTTGTCAAGGGCAACTGGAATTGATTGGCTTTTCCAAAACTGTGAAAGGAGGGTGAATGATCCGATGGATCAGCTACAGACAACCAAACCTCGATGTGTGGAGACAAAAACTTCCTCAGCATATTTCCCTTGGAAACACAGTTTAAAATGTATTGAAGCAACAACTGTGTGGCATAAATAAGAGAGAGTTTCCTCCAGAGACATGATAATGATATTATGTCCAGACCCCACCTGGTACATGTAAATTATGCTTGCTGTCAGCACAGTTTTTGAACTTGATTGCCCAAGACATTGTTCTACTGAGAATGTGGCACTTTTTATCTCCTTCACACTGATATTGTTAGGAATCGTGCCGTTTGTAATGTGAGAAGCCAAACAAAACCACATTGTCAGCAATGCATGTGAGGTGTTCTTGTCTTTACCTTCCTGTCCCCATAATGGTGGGTAAACTCTGCAGTCAGCATTGTTGTTCAGCGTTAAAGTGGCAGGGAAAAGTGTGATGATGAAGGTTTGGTTAAAGGTGTTTGGTCCAGATTGGTTTCAGGGGCAGCATAAGTTTTAAAAATGCTCAAGACTGAGGCATGTGCTTATGCACAAGGCTTTTTCCCCTCACACTGCTTTCATTAGAGAAGAGGAGTGCTGCTGAAACTGCTCATTTTCAGTTGCATGTCCACTGAGAGTCTCTGCAAAATGGCAAAGGTGAACAGGGGTACAGACACAGAGAAGAAGTGTGAAGGGCAAAAGCATTGTCTGGTGTTAAACTACCCCACAATTCATCAGCTCATCACATTCATTAGGCTGGGGACACCCCTTCCTTTTGCTGGCTCTCAGTGGGACCAGAGTGCCAGGCTAACTGGGATGCCTTGCAAACTGCCCAGCTGACCGGGTTGAGCTCCATGGAGGGCTCAGCAGATCCACCTCGGTGTCCTGTCCCCACGGCCCTCTGGAGTGGAGCTGTGGAAAGGGCACAGAACCAGCAGGAGGCGAAGGGATGAGGGCAGAGATGCCCTGATGGCCACTGAAGTTCGCTTCCTGACAGGATACACTGTGAAGGTCTCTAGAAGCTCTGCAAGTTATTTCTGGTACTTTCCAAATAATGTTGTTTTAACTATAACCTTTGCATTGAATTTCCTGCCAATCGTATGCGTGCGCTTCTCAAAACTGCGCTGTTGTTCTACGTCTGCAGTTATTTTCCCCTTAAACTGTGGTTCTACTCTGAAAAATGTCTGTAAAAATGGCCTTGTGGGAAACCACTGCTCAGTGTGTAAGTGAGGTCTTTATTGAATTTGTTCACATTACAAGCCTATAAGAGGCTTTACTTTGTATCAAAACAGCAAACTTGGGCTGATGTGAGAGAGATTTTTTTCCCTCCTGCTCCATCATTCCTAGAGATATTGCTGCTACAGGCTGAACACTGCCCTCAGGTTAATATCCATCACTGTGTTTAAGTGGAAAGGCATTTAAGCAATGGAGTTTAAGATCTGGAATTGGATAGCACAATGGAGTAACAATGCTGGGCAGCAAGTACTAAGCCTACCTATAGAGCAGATGATATTCCTGCATTTCTTTCCTTCCAAATTCTGCCCCACAGAGTGTCCTGATAGACATGCCTGATAAAGGCAGTAGACATCAAATACACACATGAATACGCCAAATGTTCAAAAGTAGGGATTCCCTAGCCCTGTAGGCTATAGAAGAACGTGGACAAGGGTGGTAGGAGGCTGAGGCATCCACTTGCCTTCACTCGAGGCAAGTCAGAGGCCAGAGGTGGGAGGTGATGGAGGAGGTGTTCACTTTCACTCCTTGACAGTGATGGTCACAGCCCTAGAGAAGTGGGGGAAAAAGGGTGGGAGGGAGAACATGCTACTTTCAAGCAATTTCACTCTTAGCCTGCCTGGCTGTGAACACACTGCTATGATCTCATGAGGAGGAGCACGGGACAGTCACAAGATGCCCCTGCTTGAGACCTGAGTCCTGGCTCCTCATTATGTTTGGGTTTCACTAGACACTGTCAGGACTTTGGCTGGAGGGGCTGGAGCCCAGCATCAGAGTCAAGTTTTAAGAGAGCCCCTAGGAGTGGATGCCTGTCTCCCTAATGAGTGCTCGTGGTGCCACAGGGGCTGTTCAGACCCAGAGTCCCTCCCTAGAGACTCTCAAGGAAGACCTGGGCTGTCACACTGGGCCTGGCTCAGCAACATGAAGGAAAGCCACTGCCTACACCCTTGTCTGAGCCTGGGGACATGGTGTCTGAGGCCCAGCAGGCATTTGAGCCACAGCAGTGTGGCAAGTGATCCCTGTCAGCTTAATCATGGTGCCTGTGTATGCAGATAGTCTTATTCTGGCACACTGTGATGGAAAACTCAGCAGTGGGAACTGGAAGGAAGGTACGTACCCATGGGACTATCAGCGTGTGTGTACAGCTCTCACATCCTCTCTGAGTCTCAATTTCCACAGCTGAGAAAGGGACATAGAGGCCCCCTTCCCATCTTCTTCAAAGACAGATTCATAGACCAGGCTCTGGGTCTTGCACCACACCCAGGTGTCCACTGCCCTGGTCTGGAGGGCCATTATTGACTTATAGTATTTAAACATGACTCTGCAAATCCCTGAGGGTTCTCCCGGCATTGAATACTGAAGATGCATGGCTAGACTGCCTACAGAACTTGCTCACAGACCTGTATTGAAGATGGATTGCCTGTGCAAGTGATATGTTCTACAGGAAGGCAGCACTGGACTCAGGAAACAGCCTTACACCAACTCTCTGCCCAAGCAAGGTAATGAGCTGAATGCTGGCTGATTTGCTATTCAGCATTGGTGGCTGTTCTTGTCCTTGAGGGAAATCACTACCTTATTACCTGGGCAGTCTTGGAGAGATAAAGCCCTGCTCTGTTTTTCAGCCTGTCAATATGTTACATCTCTCTCTATTTAAAGCTAGAGAGTACAAATACTTGACAAGCCTAATACAAAGCAATGACAGCTTCCAGACCTAATAAATTGAGAAGAATTTAGGGATTTATTGTACATTCAAAATTGCTTGAAGGCAAGACATGATACTGTAAGGAGATTCTTGAGAATAAACCTTTAGGTATTTTGATTATCAAGGCTTGCTTCCAGTTTAATCACATTTCCCTTCCTTCTCTAGAGGAAAAAATCATTACAGCCACCACCCCCATTCTGCTCAGAGCTCTCCTTGCTCCTCTCTTTTCTTCATCTCTTTGCCTGATCAGCTTCTAGAAAGGGAGTTAATTAGATTGTTGATTTTGTTTTAAAATATGATTGGTGATGTCATGCTTATCCAAGGGCCAACCTCCTACTCCCCCTTAAGCCCTTCTGGGGGTTACTGGTTTGTGACTGCAGTAATTATTAACTTTCATGTTATTAAAATGCCTGAACAGAAATTATTTGTTTGGAGGCAGTTTCCTGTCTCCTTACAGCTCACTGCTTAGGAACTGCATTCCTCTTTCTCGCCTGGGCTCAGCCAGAAGAGCTATTTTCCCTCTGCTCTGTGGTTTCCCGGGCTCAGCTCTCCCCCCATTTGCCCTCTAACGTTGCTGCTCTCCACCTTGGGAGGCAGAGGGTCTGAGGAGAAAGGCCACAGCCAGTGTACTTGGCTGTAAGGAATGGGAGGGAAGGGTGGTGTTCAGGTGGACTACCTGACCCAAGGACTTGAGGGCACTTCACTCCTTCAAGGGATGTACCACGACCTTGTGAAACAGCCCAACCCTCCTGAGAGCACACCTCTGCCAGGGTTTTAGCTCTGGGATTGCTCCTCTGAGGATTTTCCTCCTATGGAGCCCTCCTCTGAGGTGAACTGCCTGTAGCAGAGCAGCTCTGTGGCTTCATGAGGCTGCACACAATCAAAAAGTCTATTTTGTGGCTATGGGTAGGCAAGGCTGCATGTTAGTGGAGACTATTAACAAGATCCTGGTGAACATTGCAAGACCACCACTTGGAGTCAAAACAAGCGCTATGGACACTACTGTTTTCCTCACTGTGGTCTCTGAGGAACCTGTAGATGCTCCTTGAGAGATGCAACACAGAGCCCTGCCCGTGTGGTACCTGTCAAGTTCGTTGCCATAACACAAAGCCCAAGCTGCAGCTCACTTCATCTGCTCCACAGGCTGTGCCCCTACTTGGGAAATGGGATGTATATGTCTCAGGGAAAATGGGACTTAGTTCACTGAGAGAAAGACACACAGGGTTACGCTTTCCTCCTCTTCTATTCCTGACTGACGCGCATGGGCAGGGGGGAAATGTCACTTTGTGTATCACCGTTCCCTGTTGCTCTGGTAGCTCCCACATAAGAGGCAGGAAAGGGCAGAGAGCGTGAAGCAGTTCAGAATTTCACCCTCCTTCTCCCTGCAGTTGCAAAGAGCAATTGCACAGGGCTGGCAGGGCTATTTTAGGCAGGTGCTGTGCCCTGCAGTTGGAGCAGGCTGTGGGGAAGGTCCGTGGGGGCACTGCCCTGTGCTTGCACCTGAGCACACATTCCTGCACACAAACATGCACGCACAGAGCACAGTTCAGGCCCACTGGGGAAGCATGGGGGGCATCAAGCACTTGGCTCCACTGGAATGCTTACCCTGGAAACAGACCAAGGACAGCACGTGTCAGCAGGCACCAGAGTCCCTTCTCTTAGCCACGGTCTACTCAGGTGAGGCTTTAATTCTAATAGGAAACATGTACTGTTGCTTTTATGTTTCAAGGATGAGAGTGTCACTACATTTCTCAAGTGCTGACCTTCTGTGCACCACAAAAGATCCCCCCCTTTCTTGCTACTTTCCCCGCCCTCTTTGCAGGCAGCAGGTTCCTTCATCAGAGATGCTCAGCGTTCAGAGGGAAGGTGGCTGATGAAAAGAGCTGCTCAGGGTTTTTATCCTCTTGGTCTTGGAAATGATGCTGGCAGGCTGGTGCAGCATCTCTCCCTCCTTCCCCCTGCCCTGGCTCAAGCCCCCGTGGTGGGGGAGGGAAGAGCGTGGGCGGTGGAAGGAGTTGTGGCCCCCAGATGTGTGAATTGTCGCCGAGTAGCAACAGCGCACCACGGACAAACCGCAGCTCAGCTGAGAGCCATCGCTTCGGGCTTTTGCCACTGACCTTTTCCTCTCGCCCTTCTCTGTCCTCACCTGCCCTCCCACTGCTCCCCCTGCACTTTGCACTCCGACAGCTCTCTGCACAGTGCTTTGAAATGGCGAGGAGGACTGGCATAGGAATGTAAAGGAGGAGCGGGGAGTGAAAAAAAAAATCTGCAGCAAAGAGAAGGCTGTGCATTCAACCCCTTTCCATTTCCTTTGGGCTCAGGCTGCCATCCTGCAGGACAAGAGAGTCGTGGGCTGAGCCAGCTCACCACTGTCCCTGCCTGACTGACCCACTGAACTGAAGGCTCAGATGTTCTGCCTCCACGGCTGGCAGGATTGGGGATGAGGGAGGAGAAGGAAGCCTGTTTGAGGGTCAGGGGAGTGCTTCAGTGTCTGCCATATAATGAACAAATAGAATTTAAAAAAATAATAATTTAAAATCATGTGGTACAGCTGTCAAAGCCTGCATAATTCTCTGAGACTAAAACAATACCACCAGCACACCACACATAGAAAAGTGGGAGTTGGAGCAAAGCAAGGGCTTGGGAGGTGTTTTGGATTGTGTGTGGAATAGCAATCCTGTGGACCCTTGGCCCTAAAGATCTGCTGAATTGCTGGCTATGGCTGCAGGTGACAGGGCTTTGTTGCCTGGAATGTCCTTTCTAGTGATCTGCCCCATTCCACTATTTCAGGGAAAGAACTGAGGACATGTGGGGAGAAAAATAGTGTCTGTAGGGGTGAATGTGAGAATGCCACAAACCCAGAATAGCATGTGTGGGGCAAGCAGAATGCTGTGACCATCAGGCATCCCATGGAAGATGCTTGCTCTAGGGCATTGTTGTGTCAAACACCTGGAAGGTGATCAGGGCTTCAGAGCAGGGGATCAGAACAGTGAAAACTATGCCTGCAGGATGTGGGTCAGTTAGACAGGAAACCTATTGTTCTCCTACTTCTCCGTGGACCATTTCTTCCTCTGGCTACTTTGAAGCATTGCATCTGCCCTCAGTAGCACCTGTGAGGCTTGGGCACCTCTGCCCCCTCAGGGGTGCACTGCAGCTCACACCGTCAGTGGAGGCACCTCTGCACTTCCCCATCCTCACCCACACTGGCAACGGGTGCAAGTGTGTTAAAATGAATCAAGAAAGAACACAGACTCCTGCCTCCCACTCACCCAGGGCTCTGTTTACAACCTTCCCAGGTAGATGTGGAGTTCCCTACTCCTTAGCTTTTCCAAGCCAGGAGCTCTACATCCTGCTCCCTCCCATTTTAACTGTTGCAAACAGAGACTGGGAAAAGTGTGGAGTTTTGCCATAATTCACAGGTCATTTGTGAGTTAAAGTGATACAAACTCAAGAGACTGGATGGTCTGTGGAACGAGAAACTGTCAGAAGCCTTTGATTTAAACCTTCTGCCCTGGCCCTCACTGTGGTATAACTGCAAGGCAAGAGATCACAGAGAGCTCGTGGGTGAAGGAGAAGGTATTTCATTAGATGAGGGAGCTGTGCCTGTACCAAAGAGGCCTGGAGCCCCAGCACCTTCTGCCCACCTCCTGATAGCATCTTTAGAGCGAGCCAGGCTTGCAAAGGGCAACAGTTTCCATCGGCAGGAAGGTGAGAGATGTCCATATGAGGTTGGTATGTGTGTTGGCATGTGTGGGTGTCACAGCAGAGCGTGCACTGAGCTGGCTTCTGAAGCCTGGCGTGACTGGGCAAGTGCCTGCTTTGCCACTGTGGTCAGAGAAGGGCCACACCACACGAGGCAGTGGAACAATTGCCCTCAAATGCAGCTGTGCCCCACCATCCACATAGCCTTGAGCAGGGTCCACATCTGGCCCTTCAAATCCTATGGCAGCGATGGGAAAGGGAAATTGAGAAAAAGGAGATGTGGGCAGGCTGAATCCACTGCTGGCATCTGGCTGCAGTGTGCTGGATGGAGGGAGGGACAGCTCTGCTTGTGGCACTGGGCAATGCTGGCTGGGGTGTTGCATCAGCCCCTCTCCCTCTCCGGACCCTGGGAGACAAACAAGGCTGAGGTGTGAGTGAAGCAGGTTGTCTGGGTGGCTTGGGAGAGGAGGAAGGACAGCAGACTGCAGCAGATGGGAAACTTGCTCCAGTACAGTGTGGCAGCCCCTGAACAGTGCACTGATGTGGTGCAGACCTTGCACCATAGCTGGCAGCTGAGGCAAGGCCAGGGACACTTCCTGTGACTGCTCCTCCTGTGACAAAGGCTCTGAAGGGATGTGGAGCCAGGTCCTGCTTTCTTGTGTCCCTGCTCTCCCTGGTGCTTTGGGTGCTTTGGGTGCCCACCTGCAGGGTCAAAGGTCTCCTTCAAACTTTTCTTGCCCTGCTTCTCTCTTCCCCTTTCCCACAGCCATCAGAGGGCAAGGAGCTATTGCAGGGCCTTCAGCTTCTCCTGACTTGTCCGTGGCATGTGCTTCCTTTCCCAGAGACAGCACCATGTCCTGCCTTTCATGTCCTCTCTCCCACTCCCTCCCTTTCATATCTGCAAGACCAGAGACCTGCAGGAAGGTAGTTTTCAGGGACAGCCCTGTGACAGATGCTGTGAACAAACTTCAGACATGTCCACAGAGCCCTTTGCAGCAGAGTTTGTACCAGTCTTTCAGGGGAAAATATCGGCACAGCTCCAGGGGTAGTGCTGCAGCTGAGCATCCCAGGGCACTTACTTTGCCCAGGAGAGAGATCCTGACTGTCACCAACCCCTGAATCACATTCCACAGGGCAGCTCCATTGCATGGAAAAAAACCACAGACCTGGGGTGAATGAATGAATGAATGAATGAACAGTCTCATGGCCTTCTGGGCATGGGTGCGCTCACTGGCAGGGCAGCAAGGCTGATCTGACTGATTCTAGACCTTGTTCCTTCAAAGCATTGCAGGGTCCACGTTGCCTGAGCTGAGCCTCACCTACAGCAACTCCCTGGTCAGGCATCCATGGTGTGATGGGTGGAACCAGCTACAGACCCTGCCTGTCACCATGCATCTTAGCCCCAAGGGATTTGGCTGAGGAGACTCTTCAGGTGGCAGGCTGAAAGGCTGAATCATAGAAAACTTTTCTTGAAGATCTGGCTACACGTTTCTGGTCCCCCTGCCTCCCTCCCTCCCTCCCTCCTTTCCTCACCTTTTGTAAGAGTGACAAAGTCACTTCCAGTCTGCCAGCATCTCACCTCAAGGAACAGGAACATGCACAAACACAAGCACTACACTTCCTAAGGGCACATTTTTATCTGCTTCCTCAGAAGTAAATAAAAAATGGGAAGAAAGCTGGGCTCTGACCTGATGGAGTATTGCATTTACTAGGATGTATATAGCCCTTGCTCTGGGCCTGACACAGGACCAAAGAGGCCTGTAGGGATGTGTATGATTATGTATTCCACCCTTTGCCAAATGAAGTGTCTGGTACACATCAAACCATGGGAGAAACTATGTGAAGGCAAATGAAACTCAAAACAGAAGGTCCTACATGGGAACCTCGCCTTGTTTTTTTGCCTATCCTTCTACCTCATCAGGAGTCCCCTCAGTCCAAAGACGATAAACAAAACCCCATGTACCTCTTTGATTTGGACTGAGACCCCAGAAGGCATCTGTCTGTCCTTAGGATTCTACTCCTAGAGTTTTCACTCAAGCTTACAAGTCTCCAGTCCCTGCTCATGTCTTTCCTTCTCCCTCAACTTTATGAGCAACTGCCATTTGTCTTTCCACCTCCGACCTGAATCTCAGGCCTTTCTCATCACACACAGGTCTTCCAAATATGCATGTCCAGCTTAACTCTGGAACTCCCACTCATTCCAATATTAGGAAGCACGAGTGTCCAATCAACAGTTTACTATCCCTCCTACACTGTACTTCCTGGTCTTCAGCTCTTGGCAGAGAAAAGAGAAATGTCATAGGGAAAACAGAAAACACTTGTGCTTACCAAGTACTTGATAGAAGAATGTGCTAAAAATTTCATAAGATAAAGGGATCTGATCTCCGTTAAGAGAACTCCAACATTAACCCAGCTTTCCTCAATATAAATAAGTACTTGAAGCCTACTCCTACAACCCATTGGATTGTCCTAGGATTTTTTTTACAATCTCCAAAGAATCCTGTTTTGAATTTGCTGAAAGCTTTTCCAGCAAAAAGGAGAGGCTTGTCATAATTAGACAGTGAGCAGTTAGTATTTTAAGGTAATGGTTCTTTGCAAAGGAAACACACATAATATTGCCAAGAATTACCCTGGGAAGTTTCAGAGTTGAGTTAGACTTTGTACCTGTCAATTTCAGGCCACTGTCTTTTCCATCACATCATTCAGCAATAACCAGAGCTAGAAGGAATAGGTTGGGAGAGAAAAACAGATTTAAGTGCAAAACAACCAAGGAAAAAAGTTTAATACCACTGAAAAAAATATATGTACAAAAGTTCTTGGAGTTTGTTTGGTTTTGTTACATAAAGCACCATTAATTCCAGAGTACATCACAACTCAGCCTACCACACTTTCCAGAAAGCACCCAATACTCCTGAAATCTGATTTAGCACCAAGGGAATGCCATCTTGTTTAGCACCAGAAGCCTGTTAAACACACCCTTTGGTCCCCCTGCCCTCCTCTCCCACATGCATCAGGCACCCTCTGGCTGCTCATGGGTAGCACAGGAGACCTGTCACCAGCATTCAATCACCAAATAGGAAAGGAGAAAGAAGGAAGCTTGTTTATGGAGATATTCAGTGTTAGAGAGGCTTGCTTCTCTTCAGGGAGGCATGGGGCACTATACACTGTAAATTGACTATATCTGGGTTTGCAGCCTATTGAGGAAGAGAGAAAGGATTTCGGTCCTGAGCATCACTTCCAGCTTTCTGCTTCCTCTGCTATCTGAAATCCTGTCTCTGAGCAATTCGACACACTCGACCTGCTAAGGGAGCGGAAGAAACCCATAGTCTCCTTTGGTTTCGATGATCCCTTCATCACATGATTCCCCGTGAAAAAATCAGCCTTGCCTTAGTGAAACTTTGTTTTTTATACCCATTGCCTCATTGATAGTGATGGGGAGGATCCAGAGCAAAATTCCTGAAACTCATTGCAGTGTGTACAGCTTCCTTAGAAAAGCATGGAGAGTAAGTAAACAGGATAAGAGAGAAAATGCCCTGCAATTTTTTCAAGGTCAGTTTTAACATTTAGCCTTGGTCCCTGTTCCTTTGCTATCCCGGGCTGTGCGTACCAGACCTAATCTTGTATAATGATGCACATTTCTTCTGGGAAAGCCCTGGTAGTCCCAGGTGCTATAGGCAGAGACCGTGGCTCATCATGAGACAGCAGAACCCAGGTACGTCCGAAGATTTCATGATCAGTGATGAGCAGAGGAGAAATACCTGTGTTTCTCCTGCTTGTCCTGCCCTGAGACTCAAAAAGGAAAAAAGTTCTGGCACTGCTGGTTATGGGAGCATCACAACATGTGGAAGTAGGTTTCCTAAAGTGCTGAGCCGGCCTCACCTGCTCCCCCCAGGACTGCAGCATCCCCTCCAGAGGGATGCAAGTGGGAGCAGTGTGAGACCAATATAAATAGTACTAGAAAACCCTACCACTGGCATTCCTTTCTCACTGCGACATCTCCAACCTGACAAAAAGAGCGAGGGTTTGTTTTAGCCACATGCTTTTCTCAGTTACTCTGATGAGATTGCCAGAAAAGGGCATGGAGCATATGGCAGGGAAGCTCTTAACCCTTGGGCAAGGTGCTGTAGTCTCACCTCTATCTCTGTTCCATCACAGAGGCAAAGAAGTGGCAGCCTGTCCAGGCTTGGAATTGATTGAACTGCAGTTGCCCCTACAGCCTCGAGCTCAGGCCCTGAAACAGTGGTCCTTCAACACCAGCATGGGAGAACCACCTTCAGGAGGACAATGAAATGGCACCTCTGCCAAAGGAGAGCAGATTTGGGTTTGCTTTCTGGACTAGCTTCCCAAGCTGGCGAGCCAAGACTGAGTAGCACCCCAGGGGAGGTGTGAGAGGGGGATATTCAGGGGTTTTTCCTCTCTCTCTCTCTCGTTCTGTACTGGTGATCCCTAGCGGGAACAGAATGGTCACCTCTACTGAATCATGGGCACATGCCCATGAAGGGTCTGGCCAGGTGTCTGGCCTTTCACCTCTTTGAAGAGCTAGAGCTGGCACAGAGGAAGACAGTCGCACCAGGTGCAGGTTTGACAGCCAGCCTGGACTCTGTGACACAGAGGAGTGTCTATGGAAAGCCAGTTTAGAAGGCCAACAGTTCCTTTTTTGGAAAGACAATATCCTCTCAGTGCTTCTACATCTTCCTTGTGCTACAGGAGACCATCAGACATCAGTCCACTCTCCAGACTACAGATATCAGAGGTGACATTCAGACCTTGTTTCGGGCTGCAAAACTGGTATGTCTAGTTGGGATGGAGAGGAGCCAGGATGTACCTCAGCAGTAGGGACTTTCTAGCCCTTTCCACAGGAGTCCTTTGTGTTTGAAGCCCCAAGGAGGGACACAGGCCCAGGAGCAGCATTTTAGCTTTCTTCTTGCTCTAGAACCCTAAATGCCAGAGGTGGCTCGCTGGCAGATTGAGAAGAAGCCAATAACCTAAGTTGGAGTTATAAGGTGAGGGGCAAGAGGTGGTAGTGCCATGATGTAAAGTGGACAGATACAGGTCTGGCTACAAGGGAGCGTGAGGTGGGACCCAGTATGGCAAGTTTCACACTCAGTGCCTGAGATTTCACAGGCCCATTTCCAAGTGATTTGCAGTGGTTACGGGCAGTAAAGAGAGAGAGAGAGAGAGAGAGAAAGAGGAAAAAGATAAAGGCCTAAGAAGCCCTAAGGAAGAGGAGTTATTCAACACTGGGCTTGACCAAGTACCCACTGAAGGTGATGTACACATCAACATCATCACTGTAAATGGCATTCTCCCGCTCCCGCTTGTAGAGCCTCACCCAGATCTCATCATTCTCCTGGAGCTCCAGCATGAGGCTCTGGCTCTGCATGATGCTGCGGTCGCTGGGTTGGGCATACAGGATGACCGCCTCTTCTTCATTGTGCATGATGTGCATGTAGGTCTCCTTGAAGTTCCAGGTGTGGACATTGAGGCTGAAATAGTAAAGTCCACCCACTGAGCAGTAGAACTTGCCATTGAACATGTCGAAGTGGCTGTAGAGGTTGACGAAGACGGTGTCAAAGATCAAGACCTGGAAGCCCTCGCTGCTGTGCAGCGCTTTCTTGCGACCGACGGAGAACGCAGCGTACTGATGCTTGCAGGGGTCTCCCGCTGCGCCCATCTGTCCTTTACTGCCTTTCTGGCCCTGGGCACCTCGCTCTCCTCGTGGTCCTTCTTTGCCCCATTTCCCCGGCATCCCAGGCTCTCCCCGGTCTCCTTTCTCTCCTACAGGAGGAAGCAGAGGACACAACTCCTGTGTGATACCAGAAGATGTGGAAGTGGTGGTGAGAAAGCCTAATGAGGAGGCAGAGGATTGCACAAGAATGGGGCAATGTCAGAAGAAGGAACACTTCTGAGGGTCACAATAGCACTGGTCTTCATGGGAAAGGAGCTAGCAGGACTCTGGGAGTGACTGGAGTCTCTTCATCAATGAGTCCCCTGCTCATCAAATGATACAGCTCTGCTGGAGGCACCAGGACATCTTCCTAGGAGACTTCAGCCTCAGAGGGAGCCCAGCAGTGCAAAGTACCACTGGGGCTCTTGACCTCTTCTTCCTCCCCCACACTGCTCTACCTCCAGCACAGCCTTGCTTTCCCATGCACCTCTCCTATGACCCAACTATGCACACAGGATGCACACTGGTCTTGCTGTAGGCTGGAGGAGGGGAAGAACTGCTAACACCTGTGGGGGAATATGATTAGGGAGGGACAATAGGGTGGGTCAGAGGCAAAAGATCCAAGCTGGACTGGGTAGATGGAGCACTGCAGCTTAGAGGGATGGTGCTTTCACAATACTGGCATGCTTTGAGCATCTTGGATAATTAATACTTCAGTTCTAACCTGGGGTGTGTGCACTGCCCATCACACACTTGGGCAGGCATCAATACATAGAAGAGACCAGCACCAGAATGTACTTTGTGTACACAGAGAAGAAATGGAACTCAGAGCAGCCTCCAGCACTCAGTGACAGCATTGAAATCTGTATCTTTTTCTTTTCCTCCTCTCCATCCCCTGCATGGTATTGAAGGCCCCTCTATGACACCCCACTCTAGTCTAGGCCTCTATCTGCCCTTCTGAGCTTTGATGGATTGCAGCTACTTCCAGGCAGGGCAGGGAAGGGAGAGCATCTGCCCAGTTAACTCAGACAAACCACAGAGCTACAAGAAGTGTGTGGCAGCATCCAGCTGGGAACAGGCTTTTGCCCACAGCAAAGGCTAAAAGGGGAGTCCTAAAGGGAGGAGCTGATCTAAAATAGGGAACCCTTTCCTGATAGCCAAGCCAGCCAGTGCAGGGTGGAATGAGCTGGGGGTCACTGCCAGTTTAACCTGGAGGTGCTTGCAAATAACTGCTGCTTCTCTTTGCCCTCCTACCGCTCCCAAATGCACATGACCCACAGAGCTGCAGGAGGTTTCCCCACAACCTCTTTGGGGTGTCAGTGCCCCCCAAACATGCATATTTTGCAGCTGATAAGGAGTGTTCCTTCCCTCAGGAGGGACTGACTCTGTAAGTCTGAGACAAGGAATGTGTCCTCCCAGCTTGGCAAGAGGCTGTCAGTGCCACTCCTGTGTTAGCAAGGAGGAAGAGTTAGCAGACAGCATCCTGAGACACAGAGGCTGCTCCTCATCACAGCACAAAATACCTAAACCCTTTCTGTGGGCACAGTTTGTGTGGCTGCTTATCCTCCTGGTGGTCTGTTAGCACAACCAGCATGCCAGCAACCCAGCTGTCACCTCCACTGCAATGCCATTAGTCCCTGAGCTGGCCTTGGCATTCCGGGACAAAGACTTACCCTTCAGAATGGTGATGTTGATATAGGGACGGACCTCTGGCACTGGGTAGGGAAAGTGGTGGTGGCTGGGAGGGACTGGTGGGGTATCTGTGGAAGAGTCCAGTGAGTCACAACAGCGCTTGCAAGCACCAGGGCCTGGTTCTGTGAGGTTGGGTTCATCAGCAGGTGCCCCAAACACAACAAGAGGGAGGAAAAGGAAGGTCAGGGATGTGCGCAGGTAGGTTATGTCCATGGTGACCTGGGAAGATATGAGGAAGTGCCAAGAGTGAGGTATAAGAAGGGGGAGGACATAAGGGATGGAACAGAGATCATGAGAAAACATCTTTCTGTGTCTGGAACCAGGGGTGGGATGAAATGGCATTGTCCTGTGGAGGGAGCTTACATGCTTGTTCAAGGCTGCAATCTGATCAGCAACCGCGTGGCCCAGGAGGATGCCCCATGCCTTTCTGCCCGAGCTGCTGGAGACTTGGTGCTGACCCTGGGAGAAGGCTTGATGCTGACTAGGCAAACCATTAAAGCCACTAGGATATTCAGTCCCCAGGCTGGGATAGAGGAAGGAGACAGAATCATAGAATTGTTAAAATTGGAAAAAACCTCTAGGGTCAATGAGTCCAACCTCAACAGTTCTTTAGCAAAAGCACGCTCTGGTAGGCTGCTCAATCTGTGGGAAGAGCTGTATAAAAATTCTCCAGCCCTCCTACCACTGTGCATCAACTCTTTATAGGAATCTAACCCCAAAATCCCCATGTCCCAGATGGAGCCTGACCCACATCTCTCGGCAGAGATGCCTCTTCTCCTGTGGGCTAGGAACTTCACTTTGTCCCCCTCCTTTCCCCCACCAAATCCCACCCGTCCCGGCGGCTCGGTCCCCTCCCAGCCATGCCCAGTGGGTTCTCAGGCAAGCCCCAGCACCTTCCCAAGGGGACGGCCGGCTCCCCAGCGCAGCCTTTGGGCAGACCAGAGAGGAGTTGCTTCGCCGCCGAGCGTGAAGGACGTGAAGCTCTGCAGCTTGCAGAGAAGTATGCTTACGAAAGAAAGACTCGCCAAGCAGCTGAGAAAGCCCCTCTCGCAGCCTGTGCCCCCCATCCTGCTGCCTGCCCCCCGGCACAGCGCAGCTGCTCACCCCGGGGGCCGAAGGTTCCCCTCTCCGCTTCCCAGCCCCTGCTCGCCGGCTCCCCTCTGCCTGCAGGGCAAGCTCCCGCGCCCATGGCTTTAAGGAAACCGGCTCTTGGCACAGGCACTGCTCAGCGCTGGCTGGGTATGCAAGCTGGGCTTGGACCGGCTCCCTCCCTCTCCTCTCCCTCCCTGGCTTTGGGTGCTCTCCATCCTAAACCGGCTTGGGTTTCAGTGTCTTTTTAACTCTTTCCTAAGAAGTGCCTTTTCCTTGTACGTGTTGTTGGTTTGGTTTTATTCTCTGCCTTTTCACCTTCAACCAGTAAAAAACGCAGGCAGCACAAACTGTGCCCTGTGCGATGGGTGGGCAGCAGGAGGGCAGTGTCCCACCCTTGGCATCTCAGGATGGACAAGGTAAGGTGCATTGGTGCAAGAGACAGACTTTCCTTCAGGCAGGAGGCTACAGCATTCTGCCCTCAGTCCTTTGTGCTAGTCCCTTGTCCCATGGCCATGCTTGGCCATGCTCTCTCCCCAGCTGTGCCTGACCCACTGATAGTCCCCAAACTTCATCTTTCACTCTCTCCTGCATTGTTTTTTCTGCACGTCACTGTGGCCTCTTGCCCCAGGCATGATATTTCTAGCAGGAGCAGCTGCCAGCTGGGAGAGGCATCAGTTTTTTCCCTCTCTGGTCATCCCCTCTGCCTGGGCAGAGCCCCAAGCCTTGTGCTCCAGCACGTGTCATCCCCTGGTCATGTCCCCTGCTTAGGTCCCAGGCTGAGCATTTTGGATGGGAGGGGTGTGCCTGGTCTGAAGGAGAGCCTGGCTGCTGGGAGCTGCCTGCCAGCAAAACTGGGGATCTGGAAACAAATCCTGGCTGTGACCATTGTCCCCAGCTTGGCGCCAAGCTGACAAGCTTGTGTCTCTGGGGTAAGCACAATGTGGCTGCACCAGAACAGTGGAATGAAGGGCATTTTGGAGGGGAAAAGAATGCAGGGTGGGAGAGACAGGAGATTTTTCTCACACTGCAGAGTTTGTTGGGAAGAGGATTAGAAGATTGTATCCTGCACCAAAATTGACCTGGGTATTTATACCCTGGGTATGCGTGTGCACATATGGATCTTTGGGAGGCAGAAGGAAGGATGAACAATATCTCTGTTCTGCAAGGGTCAGAAATGCCAAGTCAGCGCTGTGCCTCCTGCAATTTCCAAGAGGAGCTGCAGAAGGCTCCAAGGTTTTGAGGGGAATCAGGCTTTGAGTGTGTCTACGTGTGCTGGGACTTTTTCTTTCCTGTTTCCCTTCTCCCATTTGTTTGGTTTAGGAATGGGAGGCCCCGCTTCCCAGAGAGTGGCTGGCGTTTGGCAGGACCCCAGAACCACTGGAGAAGCAAGCGGAAAACTCTGGGAAAATATGTACTGTGAGCTGGGGGGGAAGGGAGGATGGGGGCTGGGAGGCCTGGAGATATTCTCAGGCTGCCTGTCAGCCTGGAGCTCAATGAACACGGAGTGAACATGCCTTCCAGCTGGGGCAGGAAGAGAATGGAGAAATGCACAGATGAGTGTGTGTGCTCCTCACTGGGCTCCAGCACTGACGTGCAATGAAATCCACTGCAAGTTGCGCCCGTTTGCCCGTGCCTCAGTTTTCCCCTTTTGGGAAATGATGGTGGGGGGGAAAGGTTAGGGCAATACTTCTTGCTAATGGAGCCTTACTAGCTGACAGAAGAGGGTTGTTCTGATGAGTTATGTTGTCTACTCCTGGCTGCTGCTGGTGGGAATTTTGGCAGCTGACGGTACTATTAAAGGCAAGAAAATTTTCTGGGGTGCATGAAAACTTGGAGACTGATACTGAAGACAAAGTTCCTCTCTGTCCCCAAAAAAGCTTCTGCAGTGCCTCTCTCAGGTTTTCTTGCCTGGCTTATTTCCAAACAAGACATTACCCACTTGGGATTCTTGGCCTTACGCCTGGCCTCTTCCACCTTTCCAAGGGAAACAGGTAGCAGGAAGGTCATTGTCCTCATTTCCGTCCCACATTTCCATCTGCACTCCTGAGCTGCTCACAGCCAAGCAGATGTTCTTTGTGGGGGACCTCATCAGCTGGGGCCTTTGCCTGTGTCTCATCCGACTGCAAGAACAGCTCACAGTGGGGAGTGAGCATGTCTTTGTTTGCTGGCTCCTGGCAGGTCCCTATTCAGACCAGATGAGACATTAAATACAAAGACGTGCTCTGGTGGCATTGCCCAGCTGGGCAGAAGTTTATGCCAGTAAAGACACTTTTGCCAGGGTAATATTGCCCTGCTCCCCGAAGGGAATGGTGTGTACCAGCAATATTTTGCCAGGGCAGCCACATTTGCAGGAGATTTTGAGAATTCTATCCAGTAAACCTGTGCCAGCCATGCTTTGAAGTCAGTCCAAACCTGAGGGCACTTTGTGTGCCCAACAATCTTCACTCTCCCTCGTCACACACTTTGCCTTGGAGGCAGCCCAGGCAAGCACTGTCCAGTTTTTATTGCAATGATCCCTGCTAAAAAGCAGCTGTTTCCTCCTCCTTCATTCCCTCCCTTTTCCTGTACCCACCACAACACTGGAAAAGTAGGGGGACAAAGACTGTCTTTACCTCAGTGGCTACATCCATCCTATTCCCACTCTCTACCACAGGTATGGAGAAGGAAATTGATGTTTTCTCTCCTCTCTAGCCACTGTGTACAGCTCAGGTCCCCTGTGGCACATGTGGATCATCTGCCCTGTTGCACATACACACACACATCCATGCACAAACATTCGCCCTTCACAGCTCTTCCCTCACCAAACCTCCAGAGCGAAGGTATCATTTGCACCAGGAGGCAGAGGAAGAGCCGCTTCTCTTCCCCTTCCTGACTGCTTCTCCTCCACCACAGCCGCCTTTCCTTCCCCATGCTCCCCACTCCTCTGCCCCTAATCTTCAAGAGCATCACAAGCCGGGAGGGGAAGCGGAGCACCTCTTACCTCCGCTCCCCTCCGCGGGGTCCCGCGCTGAGTTATCTGTATCCTGTATCCTCAGCTGCTCCTGGTTAGCAGCGCGGGAGGGAGGGAGGGGGAGAGAGAGAGGGCCGGCGGGGCCCAGCTGACTCCAGCCAGATGCTCGCCAAGTGCTCTTATGTAATTACTGTCTTTTCCATCCTGCCTCCAAGGCCTTTGTGAGTGCCTCCCCTCCTGCTCTGGCCCGTGTCAGGCTCGGTTCTCCCTCCCTCTCTCCCTCTTCCCTCCCTTCCTCCCTCCCTTCTTCCACCCACCCTGCACAGCATCACAATTTGCTCAGCTCAACAGCTGATTCCTTCTGGAAGCAAAGTTCAGGCTTTTGGCTACTGCTGTTACTTACTACCCTTGGAGGGAGAGCTCACATGTTTCAAAAGCTGGGAAGGGATCAGCAGCACTGCTCTGCACTTGCCTCCTCTCCATCACAGCCTGGCTGCTCCTGGGTACCTTTGCCTTGCCCTTCCATAGTGCCTGTAAATGGGGAGGGGTACACTTGAGACACAGAAAGGTGGCAATGTGGTTTTTGCTTCAGTAATTTGTGGTGCCCTCAGGTTATCTTGTAACAGCAGCTGTCACTCTGCCGTACCAGGATCACTGATCATCTCTGGCCAGGCAGCAGAAGAGGCTGGGAAGAATAGATGACCTTTAAAGATCCCTTCAAGCCCGAACTAATCTGTGATTCTATGATTAGATGAAACTTTTCCAGCCTGTGGACTCCACGTCTGTGCACAGGGCTTGTGCAACAGCCAGCCCTTGTTACTCAAGAGCAGCAGCATGGTACAACATTACTGGCTTAGAATACTTGCTACGTCTCTAAGGATGGGCAGACCTATTAGATATCAGCTGCATGGCTGCATTTCTCTTTAGACTTCTGCCCATGTGGGGCCTGGACCAAGCAGAAATGACATGTTCTCTGGCTTTATGCAGGCTGCTGCTGAGTTTGAAGGCACTTCTGCCAGCAGGGATTTCTGCTGTGTGCTGCTTGGCGGCCTGGCCTGTCTCACACAGAGATCAAGGCCTGGCAAAGACTCTGCTTTTTTTTTGCTGTGCATTGCTGAAATGCCACGTGGCTGAGGAGCAGCTGGAAGAGCTGTTCACCCGCACTCATTGCTTGAGCAAAGCTGTTGCTAGACCTGGCAGTCTCAAATACTGAGCATGAAAGTGTGAGCTTGTCTCCTACTTCCCAGTGCCCCCAGAGCCAGTCCTTGTGTGACACAGCTGAGCAGGGAGGGTATCAGACACTGGCTCACAAGCTGCATCAGTTGGAGATGCCTCACAGCATCACCCAGGCTGCCCCTCTCCCCATCAGCAGCTTTTCCAACTTGAATGTCTCATCTCTTACCCTCACCTTGTGATCCTGCCTGTGAGACCAAGGAACTGCGCTGGCATTCATCCCAAACTCTGGCATATTGCCACAAGGACTATCCCTACTTCAACCAGAAAGAGTTTGCTGCCTTGTGAACAGCTAGATCCAGCAGCTTGGCTGGTTGGGAGATACCAGGTGACATCGTAGCCTGTTTGAACCAGTTCTTAAAAATAATCTTCAGGCAAGCCTGTTGCCTTCTGCTTCTCTGTATCTACATGCACCCAAAGGCCCCCTCCTAAACCTGCCCGTATCACTTATCAACAGTAGATCACTACTCAGGGCATATCAGCTCTCACAAGGAGTGCTGAGAAAGGTGTGCAGCAGTTTGGGTGAGAAAACTTTCTTCAGAGATAGCCGTGAGCTTTCTCACCGAAGAAACAAAAGCTTTGTGGAAGGGGGATGGGGTGGTGGGGCATGAGTGGAGAGGTGGATGGGCAGGGAAGCTGGTGTTGAAGGGCTCCCAAATCTTGGATCTGTGAGGGGTGCTTTCCACTAAGGGAACCAGACTGACATGACAGAATTATAGAATCACAGGGTGGTTTGGGTTGGAAAGGACCTTCAAGATCATCTAATTCCAATCCCCCTGCCACGGGCAGGGTCACATTCCAGCAGATCAGGTTGCTCAAAGCCTGGCCTTGAATGCTGCCAGGGATGGGGCAGCCACAGCGTCTTTGGGCAGCCTGTGCCAGTGCCTCACCACCCTCACAGTGAACAATTTCTTCCTAATATCTAATCTAACCCTGACCTTCTTCATTTTAAAGCCATTCCCCCTTGTCCTATCACTACATGCCCTTGTGAAAAGTCCCTCTCCAGCTTTCCCGTAGTCTCCTGTTAGGTACTGAAGGGACTATAAGATCTCCAGGAAGCCTTCTCTTCTTCAGGCTAACAACCCCAATTCTCTCAACTTGTGTTCATAGGACAGATGCTCCAGCCCTCTGATTATCTTCATCACTGTCATCTTGGACCTGCTCCAATAGGTCCACGTCCTTCATATACTGGGGGTCCCAGACCTAGATGCAGCACTTCAGATGGAGTCTCACCAGAGAGGAGTAGAGGGGCAGGATCACCTCCCTCGACTTGCTGGCCACGTGTGCGAGTGCACACTCTCATGCCTGCACAGGTACCTCTGGATGTCTGACAGGCGGGGGGCTGGCACGGAGAAGCTCCACGGCCGCTTGGCAGCACAGTGCTGAGCCCAGTGAGAAGGGCAGGAGCCCGGCCGCGTTCCCGGCTCTCCGCGCTGCCGGCCGGTGCCCGATCCCCCTCTGCAGGACGCGCCGCGCAGCGCCCGCATCCCCCGCGTCCCCCGTCCCGCCTCCGCCGCGCCGCTCGGCGCCACCCCCGCCCTGCCCCTCCCGCCGCGCTGCGTGTCCCCCGGAGGTGTCCCCCGTGCCTGAGAGCAAGGCAGGACCGGATGGGTTCTCGCGTCCCCTCCGCCCGCAGCTCGGCAGTCGCTCCGGCTCCAGAGCACCGCGGGGAGCCGCGGCGGGGCACTGCCTGCCCAGGCACAGTTTGCCAGTCGAGGCATCCGTATTCCCGTGCCCCGCGGCCCTGTTTGTCATGTAGAGAAGGCTGCTGTGCTGCAGCCCAGGCACGTGTCCTTGCCCGGCTGCATTGACGCACTGGGTATGCGCGTGTGTCTGCCTGTGCGTGACGCGCTGAGTGTGAGATCTGCGTGAGCCGGCTGCGTGGTGTGCAGCGTTTGCATAGTTTATGCTTGGGAAGGCAAAGAACAGCAATTTTTCATGAGCAAATATTTGCATATTTTCCACTCGTTCGAGCAGATAAAGCATTTCAATTCTCTGTCGGATCCTCAGGACAGCTAGGAGCATCTTCTTTTAAAGGTGTTTCCCTTTTTTGTATTCCCCTCTCTTTTGTCTAGAGGATATTCCATTACAACAATGCTTTCTGCCCCCTCCACGCACCCCCTTGTTCCACAGCCCTGTACAACAGCAGAAAGCAGAACATGGCCCGGACAGTTTTGCTGTTGCCTGATCTGAGCTGCTGTGATTCCCTGCTGATGACAAATACAGCGGCTCCCTGACAACAGCTTCAAATGACATTATGTGTGGGCTGCGTTGGTAACAGCCTGGAAACACACCCTCAGTTCTCCACACTGGAGCCCCTCTGCCATCACCATTCACCGCCCTTCCAGTTTTCCTCCTGAAGATCCACTGCAGGGCGGAAAGGTCACACTGAGTGGGTCTGCAGCTGCCCCAGAGCACCGTTGTGGGGTTGGGTTTGGTGGGTGGGGATGTGTGTGTGGAGGGTCCTTGGCAAGGTGCAGATGCCCCCTCCCAGCCTGAGCCTGTGTGCATTAAGGTGAATGTTCTTGGCATTCATGCTTAGGCTGAGCGGTACACAGAGGTCTGGGTGTGTGGGCACCTGTGTGGGTGGCCCCATATGGTCTCATGCACACATATATCTGCTTGAATCCGTGCATGGCATGAATATGTCTGTGTGTTTATACACATCCACGTAGTTGCACGCACACACTTGCACACACACACATGCAATCATGCAATAAACACATACATTTGCACACAATCATTTGCATGCACACATACACAGCACATACAAATGCCTCTCTCTGTCTGCTCTTGTACACTCTGAGGTGTGTGCAGAAACTGACAGAATGGGTTCCCCTGTCTCTATCACCCCATCTGTAATCACACGTTTGCTGGGATGAGGATTGCACAATGCTGCTGAAATCATTGCAGCCCTTTCTAGTCTTGCAGCTCTGATCACTACGTGACAAGAATGAAACCTTTTGTGCAGCACAGGGCTTGATGGAGCCCTTATCTCTGTGTCCCTGCACCCAGAATAGAAAAGCTCTTTTCTATAGCTGACTGGAGCAAATCCCCCCTGAACACATCCAGACTTTCATTTAGCCACTGCACATGGTCCCCATGGCCTCTAGGTTGCCCAGAGTCAACCACAGCATCGTTAAGGAGAGGGAGAGGGATCACAAGGGCAGTCAGGTTAATGCCAGTACCACAGAAAACTCTGGGGATTCACCAACAGGGAGACAGTGCTGAGGAAAGGGCAGGGGTCAGAAGGCAGTGACCTTCTGACCATCATTCCTATGAAAAACAGCCTTTAAATCAGTGGTGATAGTTTGAAGAATTTTGTGGCACTTGTTTTCACCTCTTTTTTGGACAAGAAATACCTTTTCCTTCCCCTCCCCCAGTCTTATTTTCTGTTCATCTTCATTTTTTATGTCCCCAATTTATCACTGCAAAACAGGATACAGCCTAGGGGGGCGAAGAAAACACAAGACAGAAAAATGTGATGCTTGCGTCTCTTTTCTTTTAAACCCCTATTTAATCTAAAGATCTCCTTTTTTTTTTTTTTTTTTTTTTTTTTTTTTTCAGATCTCCCTGGAACACATCTTGTTTGCCCCAGCAGGCTGCCCTGCAGAGCTGCCTTGGTGGGAGCTCAGATTCCATGTGTCAAAATGATGTCTTCTTGGCACACTTGCTTGGTGCTGGTATCACAGTGCTTGGGCTCTTAAGGAATGTTGGTATTTTAAGAAGCCTACCAGTCGATGGAGTTTCTTGAATGGTGACTTGCAGCAGATGGAGCTGCAAAAACATATGAAATGAAGGCTTAGCTCAGTTTGGTGGTGAAGGAGACTGTCTCTAAGTGTGTTGGCAGCTGGGGAACTCCCCCCATCTCCCCCCAGCAGCTGGGCTGCACTCCATGGATAAGGAAACCCATCCTATTTGTGCCCCCCACCCTCCCGAGCTGCTCCTGCAAGATCCTTGCTCACAGTCACATGCCTTCTTCAGTGCCTGGTCATCAACCACGAGCAGAGCTACAAGCTCCTCAGATAATACAATTTCTGCTCTGTCCTACAGGGATTGCTCTGCCAGGGGAGTCCAGCATTCACCTGGTTCTGCTCTTCTCTGCAAGAGGAGCAACACAGACCGGAGTTTGAAGTGCTGTGTTGTCCATCTATCTGACCATTTGGTAGCCAGCCCTTTCAATCTTTCCACCACTTATTGCCCCTTACAGAGGCAGAAGTTTTGGCAGTCCATCCTTATACTGCCAGGATTTCTTGGTTGTGTTTCATCCAGTGGATGTTGTGGGAGCTCCCCAAGAAACTAAAACAGAGGCTTTTTTTAGTCCAACAAACTGTATCCCACGCCCATGAATAGTTTGGCTGCTTTTCTGACTGGGGCCCATGGTGTGGGAAGCTGATGCATGGATTGAAGGAGAAAAAGAAGTAAAGACATAGCAGAAGATAGAAACTGGCTACCAAGCTCTTTCTTTTCCCTGTGAGCTGAGCCTGCAGTCCTGGGTGTCTGACTGTGCTCAGGGGAGCACTGTAAGGGCAGCTGAGCAGTTCTTGTGGGCTGGCAGTCAGCTCAGCTCCCGAGGCTGAGCCTGCAGGCATGGACAGCTTGGCACCAGCGTGCCAGGCTTTAAGAGGAAACATGATGATGTAGGATTTGAGGGGACAATCTCTGTGATAGAGGCGATGGCATACCAGTGGCTGAGAGCACAACTGAATGTGTTTTGGCTGGTTGTGTCTGCAGTCCCTGCTTACTCTTCCTCTGCTCTCTAACCTGTTTAGGAGATGTCTGTTCACCTGACACCCTGTGACATTCCTTTTCCAAAGTCAGGTGCCCTGCACGGCAGTCCTGATGCCTGCCAGGCCTTCACATCTTCTCACTTTGCCTTTGTGTGACCTTGACTCTTGCTTCCTCATAAAGTGGTTCTGTTCCCACGATCATCAGCTGCTGCAGCTTGTTCTGCTTCCCAGTCCAGGACTTTTGGCTTCTGTCCCAGCACACCCAACCCCATGCCACCCTTTCCCTTCTCTTACCTTTTCTCAAGTGACCCGTGAGACATCTTTCCATTACCCAGCCAGCTCCCATAATTGACCCTCCACAAGTCACCTCCTGCAGCATCTCCTGACCTCAGGGAGGCATGTGTCCTTCTGGTGGGTCCTTCCTCCCCATTTCTCAAACCTGTTTGTGGAGGAAACTTCCCAAAGGGCTGTGGTATGAGGGTCATTTCAGCGGCTGTATCTTAGCAATAGCATTCATGGAGAAGACAAAAGTAATTTTTACAGACTGTTTACATTTAACAGACATTTTAGCAGAGCTGGAGAAATGAAGCCAAAGTGGAGAGGGACATCTTCATCCCACCCACCCTTGTACATTGCTGCTCCTGTAGCCTGTATACTCACATGGGGCCATCCACAACTTACTTCCAACAACCAGTGTGCAGGAGCAAGCACTCATCCAACTCCACAGCAGCATACTTGCTCTCCAACTCTTACCCAAGCATTCACATCTGCACTTAAACATCCTGCAATTCCGTAAGCACACTCCCTTATCAGTGCTGGTGTACACTTACACACATGGACACCCCCTTAGGTACCCCTGTACACATGTGCACACCTCCAGCAGATGAGCATCACTGCCCAAGACTGGCACCAGCCTCCCACCAGCCCTGACTCCTCTGTCTCCAATCCTCTTCAGCCATCCCCATTCAAGTGCAGTCCAGGGAATAAAGTTTTGCCTGCAACTACCATGCAGACCCATCATTTGTTCACCATCCTGGGCCAAATACTCTACCACTTCCCACAGGATAAATTGGTTCCTAGTATTGCCCAGACCCCTTACAAACACAGCTCTCACACACTGGAGATCCCCTGACCTCTGTCTGCTTCCTGCTCCCATCCTGTACTGAGAGATGCCCTCACCTCCTGTGTCAGCCAAATCTGACTCCCTACAGAGATTGACTCAACTCAAAGACATTGTGTGTTCTCAGGAGAGCCAAATCTATAGCACTCCCTCCTCTAAACACATAGAAGGGTTTTGCCCACCTGGCCTTCTAAGTCCAAAGGCTTTTTCTTTATTTACAGCAAAGCTCAAGGAGAAGAAAAGAAATGCTGCCTCCAACTCATGTCTCATTGTCTTCTTCTCTACCCTTGTTACACCTCCCACCAGGGTGCAGAAGCACCAGGAGAACCCTGAGGAATGCAAGGTGCAGGAAAGAAATGTTCCATTTTTTCCTCCCAGGTAAGTCTTGTCATTCTGCCCAGAGTCCGTAAGAGCTCTGAAAAGAAAGAGGAGGTTTTGAGCAGTCCGTGGTCTCCAGCCATGATCAGCATGGGCAGGAAATCTGTACCCAAGGCTTTTTGAAGAACTAGAAAGGGGCCAGCCATGCATGCAACTGGCTGGTATGTCTTTGCTGCAGACATTTCTCCTTCCTGTTCATCTTCTAAGGAAACCACTTCTCATGTTTATAAGGAGGATAGTCAAGGCACTGGGTTGCCTACATGTGGTATATACCATTTGGGGACTTCCTCGAGGTGCCACCATGAGATGGCAGCCTGTGCCCTCCAAAGCTGGGTCATCTAAGGGCGGATCATCGCTCTAGGGCCGACCTTGCTCGCTCTGTACTCTCAGTGCCCATCACCTCTTCAGCTCTCCCTAAATGCAGTCTGGTCTTTACCTGGTGTTGCCAGATGAAAAATCATTTGCTCCTGGTGGTGAATATGATGCTTATTCTTCAAAAGCCACTGGCCTATGGAACTGCACAATGTTTATTCTGTAGGAAGAAGAACTCGAAAGCAACCGGCCCAGTTGTGCCAACTTTTACCAGTTCACGAGGTAGTCAGGTATGACTTTGGGATCACCGACCACAAGGGACCACCAAGAGACTCCCAGGACAGAAGAACACACGTGTAAAGGAGAGGGAAAATACATTAATGACTTTGGGGAAATTAATATCATATGTATGTTTATTCTGGAAAAATCAATGAGCATGTATGTAAAATATAGTATATAAATGGGAGCTTTTTCTGTTCTCAGCATGCATGACATTTTGAAAGAGATATCCCCTCGTGCATCCAGCCAAATAAATAATGCCTGCTTCTTAACGCTACCTTAGTGTTAAGGAGGTTTTATTTTTTACCAATTTCTGCTAACACTGGTACCACACAAACCTCAGGTGTCTCTTCCAAAGCCAAGAACAATGCCTTGCTTCTTCCAAAAGATCATGGAGCCCTATTCATCTTTAAGCATACTCTTGGACTTTAGTACTCCCTTGTATTGATGTCTCCCATTGCCTTTGAAAGCAGAGAAGGTGAAGGGGATCCCATGTCCCGATGTCTCTTTCCCCTGCACCACCCCTTTCATCATAAATAGCTGACATGCAACTTGCTGCTCTTTTCGCATCCCGCAGGCTCCTCAGGGAGTGGTTTTTGCTCATTGCTTTTTCCTTCTCCACTGCTTAGAGGGCGCTCCTGCCTGTCATTTCCATTCTGGGTGATCTTGCTGATCTCACCCTCTTCCCTTTGGTCATCAATCTTCTCTGGGGGGCAGGCTGGCACCTCCTGGCTCTGGACTCGCCGGGACGGCCTGAAGATGGCCCTGCGGAAGCCCTGCTTGAAGCGGTAGGAGAGGAAGCCATAGATGATGGGATTGGCGCAGCTGTTGGCATACGGCAGCACCACCACAAGGAAGTAGACTCCAAAGAGGGATGGCTCCTCTGGCAGCGGGCAGACAACATTGATTATGTTGAGGACGTAGAAGGGAAGCCAGCAAAGGACAAAGACAGCCACCACAGTCACCACCATGCGGGTCACTCTGCGCTCTGAAAGCTTGTGCTTGGAGGACAGAGCCCTCACCCGCCTGCCAGAGGAGCGAACCTTCACAACAATCAGGAGATAGCAGAGGCAAATCACCAGCAGTGGTCCAAAGAAGCCCAGCGTAGCAGTGTAGACGATGAAGCCAGCTCTCCACACCGAGGCGGGCTCAGGCCACTGGATGTGGCATGTACTCATCCCTAAAGGCACATCTGAGAAGACAACCACGGGCAGCACCACTATGGAAGACAGCACCCACACGGTTACACTCACGGCCTTGGCCACCCGTGCTGTCCTCCATTTGGAGGACTTCCCTGGGTGGACCACAGCCAGGTAGCGGTCAACGCTCATCACCGTCAGGCAGAAGATGCTGGTGAACTGGTTGATGGCATCCACGGCCATCACCAGGCGGCACATGAAAGAACCAAATGGCCAGTAGGACAGGGCATTCTGTGCAGCCAGGAAGGGCAGGCCCAGCATGAAGAGCTCATCAGCCAGGGCCAGGTTCAAGATGTACACATTGGTCACCGACTCGCTCACGGAGTGCCGCAGGACCACGTAAATGACCAGGGAATTCCCAGCCAACCCCACCACACAGACAATGAGGTAGACCACGGGGATGAGGACACTGCTGACAACTACACCAGGGCTGACGGTGGAGGAGCTGTTGGGGGTAGTGAAGCCTGCCCAACTACTGGAGGCATTCCCCTCCTCCAACACAGCCGGCGTGGGGAGGCTAAAAGCAGAAGTGTCCATAGCAGAGGCAGGGAAGAGGGCAGGGGGCAGTGTCCTTGCAGGATCAGTTAGCAATCTGGAGCTGAGGGGAAGAGAAAAAAAACATTGATACTGGGGACAGGAGAGCTGAACAAACCACAGGTAAAATCACCACATTAACTGTGTGTTAGGTATGGGCAGGCATGAGAAAACAAGGGGAGCTTGTGGATGCTAGCAGACGATCTAGGACAATATCAAACCCATCTAGTCCTGCAAGGCACAGTGGACACAGAGGGACAAACAGGGACATGGCTCAATGTGGGCCTCTCCTCTAGTGAAGCATCCTCTGGGGGAAGAACAACAGACTAACATAAGGACAGGGAAAGTTTTCACTTTCTGCTAATGGATCCAATACTGAGGACCTGGTCACCAGGGGCCTGGTTCCCATTTATACGTGGCAGGTGCTTTCCAAACAAAAGAGGGAAAAGCATACAGTGACAAAGTGCCTTTCCAACTCTTTCCTATTCTCTGAGTATTTATTCTCCTGCTTGCTGAAGCTCTTTTTGGACTGGCCAGGTTATTGTTAGCCCCACAGGAGAAGGAAAAGCACTTTCAATCCAAGCAGAGAGGCTTAGCTCAGCACCTGAGCTGAAGGGCAGCTGGTTTGTGTTACGCCAGTTTGAGAGTAAAAGAAAGATAATTTTGGGTACACCAAGAGGGATCAGTCCAGATCCCTCTTGTCTCTTTTTCTCTTGTTCTTCCTGCCATTATCTCCCTCTCCTTCTGCACGCTGCAACACACTGCTAATGGTAGAGGCTTTGCCTGCCCCACCTGTTTGCAGCACCAAAGCAGTGTCCCAGCTTTCCTAGGCTGAGGAGCCCAATTGCTCGTCACACAAGGGTTTGGCATGGAAACAGCACTCGGCTCACTCAGAGACAGCCTTGAGCAAACAAGCTCTCCATTCACCACCAGCTCGCTGCTGACACGGGGTGAGGAGCTGCAGGGAGAGAAGGGACAGTTAAGGGACGGATGTGCCTTTTGTCAGGGCTCCATATGTGAAATACAGAGCCCAGCACATACTGTGGACCAGAGACACCCTGGAAAACCTAATGCAGGAGAGATTTGTGTTTCTTTCAGGATTACTCCAGCTCTGGAAAAATTTTCTGGAAGCGTGGACTGACAGGGTCATCCCTCTAAATTAGGTCCTTGGAAGGGAAGATGACTTGGTGGAAGTGAATGGGGATCCTGAGGCTCACCTTTTCACATCTCAACAAATATCTTAGGGCTCTGAAGCTCCTTTTCTATTGAAATTAAAACTGAGGATGCCAAAGGAAAGGATTCACAACCTTAACTACTTTCAGGAGGCCAGAGACACTCCAGAGACTTTTCTCGCAGATGTGATTTTCTGTAGCGTCACAACTTTCTTCACAAATGTCTAATATTACAGTGTCTCAGGTTTTTTTGATTGGTTTGGTTTTTGTTACTTGTTTGTTTTTTTGCTTTGTAGGTGCCATTCCAGGTTCCGGAAACCCTAGGGGAGACCTGAGCTTTAGATGGATTCCTTGGACATCAGACAGGCAAACCCAACAGACTCCACAGATTTATTAAATTTTATGCTGAAGGAATCTCATCTGAGAGACCTCATAAAAATACAGTTGAGAAACTACGTCTTAAGGCCATTTCTACAGGCTATCGTATAAATGTTTCCTACTTTAGAGTATTTGAGCGTTGAAGGACTGGGATTGTTTAGATTTTTTTTAATTTTCAGGTGCCTTGGGCTGTGACACACTGTCCTGATAGAAGCCCATCTCACAGGGTCCTGCAGCACCAGATTGTCCCACACATCATGAATGGCTGCAATGAATAAGCAGAGTAGGAAGTGGTTTGAAACTCCAAGTTCAAGGATGTTTCCTCTGATATTTTTTCCAAGTCTGTTTTAGTGACACAAATCACTTGTTGGAGAAAAGAGGAGGGCAATGGCTGCTCTAGGGACAAAAATCCCTACAAAAGGTGGCAGAAGCCAGAGCAGTATGTTCATAAAAGGAGGATCCTCTAAAAGATGAAGACATAGATAGGAATCCCTTTGGATTTTCCTTCTGCATGCAAAGGAATTTAAAGAAGAAAAAGGCCAAACATTTGGGGCCTTACAAATACCAAATATGGATGGAGATACTCCTGGTCAAGCTGCAAAGCATTTGGAGAAGTGTCTGGGGTCCAGACCTCAAAGCCAGTTTTCAGACTGTTGTTTAGCAACACAGTAAATCCAGCTTCAGGGTAGCTTTAGAAGCCCTATCAAAAATGCTAAGGCATGCCTATAAACTCATTTTCCTGCTCAGGCAGCTGCACGGGAGAAACTTGATCTTTAAGCAGGCACGATCTGTTGCTGCCATTCTAACTTTGTCAAGTACCATGTACGAGCTCAAATGCCATGTTGCATATTTTGGCTAGTTTGGCAGAAAAAACACTGGGCACCCGTGCTCCATCTAGTTTGGATCCACTCTGCTGGTTGCTTTGGCAGCACATGCATAGGTAGGAGTTGGTGAGGAACCCTGGCCTCAGACTGATAGTGTGTTGGCATCCACTTGGATCTGTTCCTGATGTGGACAGCACCTCTTGCAAGAGGCTTGGGATCCTCTAACAGGTGCTACCAGAATATGCCTGGTGCATGCAGCTGGAGAGCAGGAAGAAGGCAGAGAGGTAGGAAGAGATGGGAAATTGGCACTACTTCTTTCCTTAGGGAAAAAAAATAAATTTTATATATATATATATATATATGCATTGAATAAGAGGAGGAGGTGGATGCTGAAAGCTCATGAATAGCAGCTGGGAGGGACAACACAGCCAAATAACCCGCACCACCCTCTCTTGACGCCCTCCCCTCCTGTCCCCCCTGTTTCCCACGGCCCTGCTCCAGCTCAGGACTCTCCCGTCTCACCTCGGGGTTGAGTTCTCTCGTAAGGACCAGGCTGGACTGGCAGAGTTGGAGGGTCGGGAGCGGGGGGGGGTCGGCAGGTTTTCTTCTCTGGAACTGCAGACTTAACTTCTGCATGGACTCATGCCCGCGGGAGACATCTGGGAAGAGCGGGCAGAGCTGCCGGGTACTTACACGTCGTCGGGATGTACATTTTCCTCCGCTTCCCCGGGAGAATCCGTGTCATGCTTTTCCCCTTCCCCTTTCTTAAACGCCACAGAGCAAAGCGCTCCGGAGGGAGCGAGCCCCGCCGGGCGCTACCGGAGGCGCCAGTCCTTCTTCCCGGACTTGCCCATCGCCCCCGCCGTGCCTGGCGTGGGAAGGGGCCCGGGGGCGGGCGGGGGATGCGCGGGCTCTCAGCCCCACGCCCGTGCGTCTCTCCCCCACGCAGCCGCCACCATCCGCGGGGCTCGGGCAGAGGGAGCGGAGCGCCGGGACCGGGGGAAGGGTGCCGGCAGCCAATGGGCGCCACGCACGGAAACACCGGCAGGAGAAGGAGGAGAAGGAGGGGATGGACGACAGGGCAGGAGAACAAAGATGAGCGGGGGAAGATACCGGGATGGAGAATAAAAGCGGGAGAGGGAGGCGCAAGGAGATGGGCAGAGGGATGAGGGGAGCGCAGAAGAGGGGAGGATGAAGGAATGAGGAGTGCGGTAAAAGAATCTGAAGACAGTGGAGGGAAGAGGGAGAGGAAGAAAAGAGAGATGCAGAGAGCAGCTATGTGGTGGGAGAGTGGCGTGCAGGAGCGGGCTCTCCTAGGGGCACCCAGGAGACGGGCCCCTGTTCCAAGGGTCTTGCAGGCAGGACTGGTGCTGCTCGGAGCTGCAGGGACACAACAAAACCTTCTGGCTGGCAGGGTGCTTGGAAATCGGGGTGGATGTTGAGCACACAAACCCTTCTCCCTTCTGTTCTGCCCTGTGAGCACCTCCAGATGGATGGAGATGAGGGCAGATGGGCAGATAGGGGACTGTCTCTTTCAACTCTTTCCCTTTCCCTGGCTCCATACATGATCTCTTGTCTTTTGCACCTTCATTGGAAAAGTGTTGCAGTTTAACAGCCCCAAACTCTCATACCAGATTTACTCTCTGCTGGAAGGCACAGACCCAGAAAAAATGGATCTAAGAAAGAAATTAATCTTTGTGTGACCAGTTGTCTCACGAAGGATTTTCCCATCCCATTCCGTGAACAAAGGGCTTCCCTGTCATTCTTACCCCCTTTCCTGCCCTGCAGCCAACATCAGTGACTCCTTGTGCTGTGCACCACCCAGTTCTTGACATTTGGCACTGCTATTGTGAGCATTTGAGCCCCTAGGATAAATTCCAGCTTTAACAAAAAAAGGCAGTATCTCTTCAAGTACAACATAGCCAGGGTCTAAAATCTGGCATCCAAACCTACTTGGACAACATTATGTGCAGCCAGTGCTGCTCAAAGGTGAGCTGATGAAGGCAGTACAGGACTTCAAAGCTGTCAGGCCTCTTCAGGCTAGAGCTTGGGCACAATGCTGTCTGGAGACACAGAGAGGAGTCCTCACTGGGGAAGGAATGGCATGGGTAGCACCCAGAGGTTTTCTTTACCGTCGCAGGGCAGGTGTCTGTAGCACCATGCAGAAGCCCCCAGGCTCTTTTGTTAGAAGAAATAGAGCCATGCAACAGCAGAGTTCTACACAGTCCTGCTAACCTTGCAGGACTTGTTAGCATAAGCACAGGCATAGCATCACAAATTCCAGGTCTCCAGGTCACTTCCTCAGTGCTCTGAGTAGTGTCCCATTCTCTGCCTCAGCTCCAGTGGGGGGCTGTGCAAACTGCTTAATTTGTGATGGGAGGAGAGCTCAGCCTGTGCACCTCCACAGGTAGGCAGATACATTAATTTTGTTTCACACACATTGTATGCATTGCTGTACATTATAGGGGATGGGGCAGACTGAAAAGGTAAAAGCCAAGGCTTGAAAACTGGAGAGAAGTAATAAACCACTGGGAATATATTGCTTTGAGTCATGCTCAGGATGCTTAAAGGAGGTTAGATGCCATTTTCAAGTACTTTGTGTCCCTTGCCCTTTCACAGATATATGCCCATACCAGAGGCTTCATTTTTACTCTTCTGGACTTACATTGACATAATGTACATTACCCATGGGGCCTGGGCAATTCATCCAGCAGCCCATGTGCAGTGCAGATATTTGTGGAAATCCCTGCCACACGGTGCCTGCCAGGGTTGCTCTGAACTTTATCAGTAGGTAATGTGTCACATCACTGAATTAACTGCCTTATTCAGATCTGACTGTGAATTGAAACTGCAGAAATTTCCCTGACAGCAGGGTACCTCAAGAGCTTCACTGTGTCTGGTTGTACCTGGCATCACCAATGCACCTCCTCAGTGCAGGAAGCAGCCTTTGAAGCTCAGAAGTGTTTCTGCATCCAGGAGCAGTAATCTGGCTCAACTCCATAGTTTCTCTGTGCCCTCCTAGGACTGCAGGATTTTGCAGTGCCAATCATCACACCCTGAACCCTCCTCTCTCCTGCAACTAGTGGCAGTAGCAGCACCCTGTAACACTTACTCTCAAGTCCCTGCAATGCATCAGGAAACCAGGTGCTCACAGCTGCCAGATACATAGTACCACTGGGATCACTCTCTTCAGCTTAATTTTAGTGTCTTGGAGGCAATTTGTCTGGACCAGTGACTCATTCCTCCCTCTTTAATTTTTTTCCCTGCCCTCCCCCTTCCTATTCTCACTCTGCCTGTATCTGGCAGTGTGAGAGAGTGCCAGAGCTTAGAAGGATTAATGCAGCAATGTTTTGGTGAAAAGATGTCCCCAGCAACCTGCGGGGGCAGTCCCCATGGAGAGGAGTCTGCATCCAGGTGTCCCCTCCCAAAGCCTGCATCCCATCCTTTGTGTGGCACAGAGGGGAGACAACTTTTCCTTTGAGCACATGGAGACTGAGAAGAGGAAAGGCAAAAGGAATGCAGGGGGCTCAGCTGAGAACGTAGCAATCATCCTACAGCAACTGGGGCTCACCAGGCTTCCTGTGGTGCAGCCTGGGTTGTCACTGCTGAAGGAGGGGCCCAGCTGGGAGATGCCTCCAGCCCAGCCATTGCTCACGGCTTCAGGGCTGTGTCTCCCCGAGGTGCAACACATCACGGACATGACAGAATGTACAGTCTGTTTATTGGGTCTTATTCACTGTGTTGTAACTCCAGGGGCCTGGAAGGAAGGGAAGGGGCAGGTGGGCAGGTGAGGGCAGAGCGGGGACGTTGTGTGGACAGACAAACCAGTGCTACAGACCCACAGCAGTCTTTCAAGCCGGCAGAAGTAAAAAGCAATGTGCCCCAAGGTACTGAGCTCCGGGTTGCTGGAGCCATCACTCTCCTGTGTGCTGGGCATCAGGATGAGGCCGGGATCTATAGCCAAAAACATGACAGACCTCATAATACCAGCTCAGCTTTTTTCCTGCTCTCCCTCCCTCTGCTCTGGTGATGGTGGGTATATGAAGGGACAGAGTCCAAACTAGCAGGCTCTCACTCTTGGCTCTCATCAGGCTCTGACCAGCTTTGACTTTTGTCCTGAAGCCTCTCTCCTCCCTCTGCTGCCTTGTACTGAAGTGGAGGCAGGTAGGGACAATATTAGGAGTAAAGAGGTCCTGCAGGAGAAGCTGCCACTTGCCAAGGAGCAACACAAAAAACCCCTTGAGGTGAGCAGGGCTTGGTAAGAGGAAGGGCCACGGGCAACTGCCATGAATAAGGAACAACTTTTTCTTTCCCTTTTTTTTTTCTATTGGAAAGGCTATGGCTTCATAGGTCTCAGAGCAGGTCATCCCCAGGGCAGCCTGGATGTAGTTCCCTCTGTGGCAGAAGCTGACAGACAGTTCTTCTCTGTGAGGGCACATGTGGAAAATCCTAGGAAAATCCCAGGGATCCCTGCCAGACGTACCTGCTTAGAGGAGGCTGCATACCCGTTTCTTTGTCCGGGTGGGCTGTGGGCACAGGACTGCTCGGATGGCCTCGTCAAACACCGTCTTGAGGCCGCGCTGCGTCAAAGCCGAGCACTCGAGGTATTTCACAGAGTCTGTCAGGAGGAAAGCAGGTGTTGTGATGGGGAGGAAGGGAGCTGGGGCAGGCAGTGGGGATACCCAGGTTTCTGCTCCTTATGCTAGAAAGCACGGCACCTAGCTCTTGCCCAAGCTGAATGAACACATCTCAGGTGATCAAAGACATTACACATTGTCAGGACACAGTTCACTCACTCAGACAGTCTTGACTTCAGGGCAAAGCTTGCCAGCTGCACTAGACCTAGGTTTGCCTACTGGCTACCCATGCAGCCAGAGCAGAGCCATTGTTTGTGTCTGACCATGTCATCTTGGCCAGACACTCTCTCTGCTGAACTCCTTCTTGAAAACACCCTCAAGCTGTGTTTCTCACCCTCTCTCCTACTTCTGTGTGCCACATCTGAGAAGAACTGGATGGTGGGGTGAGACGCCCATACCTGGGATTGCATGTATAAGCCCCAACAGACAGAGGCAGGGACAGGAAACTGCAGTTGCAACTCTTCCTGAGAGAGGTTAAAAGCCTATCTTCTGCCTCTCTCCGGATATGGAGGAGTGGCCTCTGCCCACAGTGCAGCTGTGGCTTGCACAGGAAAAACATTGGCCTAGATAGAAGTAAGCAGAGTAAAAGGGGAGGAGAATGTGAAAGTGTGTGTGTGGAGGATGGTGGCCAGAGAGAGGCAGAAAATAGAGGGCTGAGAGGTTGAGTCTTCCTCAAGAAGCAGATCTCCTTCCTGAGTCTCCTGAAGTGCATTTTGTGCCATGACCCTGGATGTGTCTCCTTGTGTCCCTCCCAGATACCACTGTGAGATACTGCTACAAAAGCCTGGTTAAACTGAGGTGAAGCCCTTTTCTTCTGCCTCTCTCCTTTCAGTAGGTCCGAGATGATTCCCAAACACATACCTATTTCCTTGGCCAGAGCAAGACCCTGAGGATATGTTATGGGGGATAGCTTCTTCTCCTTCAGCTTCTCAATGGTGTCCTTGTCATCACGGAGATCCAGCTTTGTGCCCACCAGGATGATGGGAGTGCTTGGGCAGTGGTGCCGCACCTCGGGGAACCACTAGCAATGGAGCAAAATGCCAGAGATGGGAGAAGAGGTCACAGGTATGGGCATGCACATGGGAAAACAAAGAGGCACTCCTGAACAAAATGTCAGCAAGGTAGCTGACAACCTGTCCTTTCTCACATCCATTGTTGGGCACTATAGCCTGGCCCAGGCCAGCTCCTGTTGCTGGGGCCTCAGGCAAAATCCCTGACAGGGAGCTCAAATTTTGTTACACAAAAGCACAAGGTGCTCTCTGCCCTTGACCCTCTTGCCCAGGGAAGAACCTTGAAGTGGTAGGAAGGACATACTCTTATTCTCCTGTTCACCAGTCTCTCCCTTCTTCCCATCTAAAAGCTGTAGGTACCTGCTTCTTATACCCTATGGACCAGTCCTGTGTGTCTGTACTTTGACAGTCTTGGCTGAAAGATGCCATCAGAATATAAATCTGTGATCTGACAGCACAATAGCTCAGCAAGATGAAGACTAGCCCATTAGTAGCATTGGCCACCTTCTTTGAAATGAACCAGAAAAGGCATCTGAAGGAGGTTTCTGACTAACAGAAAAGAGATAGGACCCCTTGAACCTAGATGTCCTAGTGGTAGTCTCCACCCATAGTCACTGTTCTTGCAAGACCACCACCAATGTCACCCCCCTCAGCCCCTGGTGGACCAGGATAGGGTCTCACCTTAGCACGGACGTTTTCATAAGATGCTGGGCTGACAAGGGAGAAGCAGATCAGGAAGACATCCTGTAGGCATACAACAATGGTGCAGAGT
Source organism: Leptocoma aspasia (assembly GCA_013399835.1). Lineage (NCBI taxonomy): Eukaryota > Metazoa > Chordata > Aves > Passeriformes > Nectariniidae > Leptocoma > Leptocoma aspasia. Next base: position 1,121,229 of record VXAX01003260.1, read on the forward strand.
TAGGATGGGAGCATGGGGTGGCATGGAAGCAGGAAGGAGTGGGGAGGGGAGGGAAGCTCTGTGTGGGCAGCACCCTCCCTCTGCAGCAGAGGGTTATGCTTGGGAAAGCTCTCTCTATAATATAAAAGGCCTGACTGCTGCTTCTTGCCTCCAGTGGAAAGAAGGATCTCTGCTCCCCTGAGTCATTGTAACCATAGCCACCATTATCAGAAGAGCCAAATGGTCAACTCTGAGGATGGGGTTTTTGCGGTTGGCACACTCATCCTCATGGGAAATGGCCTGACAGCTTCCTGCTCATTTCTCACTGAACACAGAGAGCTTTCAGGCCAAAGTAATTTTGCCTACAGTTGAGACAGACCTAGTTTCAGCCTAAAAAGTATACACACAGGACTCCAAGGAGGCACTTTTAGCTCTCCGGGTAAGCGATTCTCCTGGGCATGGCTCAGAATTCAGACTTCCTTTAAAAAGAGCAAACCAAACAAAACCAAAACCATACCAGCTCATCAAGGTTATATCTATTTCATCCAGCTTCACCTAGCTGGAGCAGTGGTGCCAGACCCAACCTATCTATGTCCATACTTCTACAGCCATAAGAGACAAAAACCTTGGAGAAACAATTCTCCACCTATCCTTGAGATATGTTCCAGGGTGGATGCAAGCATGCTGTTGAGAAATAGACCTGCTTGCACTGACTGCAGGCAAAAACACCTTATACCAGGTGTCTGATTTTTAGGTGGCTGAACCTAGCCCAAACAAATAATTTCTTATCAATTCCTAACCTTTTTGACTGCAGTGGCAACCTTCAGACTAATGTCTGATGTAGCAAGGTCTTTCTGAACTTGCCAAAAGACTGCTTGAAACAACATTCTCCAGAGAAGGTGATACTCAAATCCTGAAATCACTCTGACAGTGTGGTGAAAAACTGTGAACACAGTGTCTGAGGCACCCATTTATTCTGCTAGAGGAACCAGCAGATCAAACACATGCCCACAAATCATATCTCTTTTAAAAGGCAGAGGTCAGAAGACTGGGGTTCACAGAAATGTGACAAGCTCCTGCCTCAGCTCTTAAATTCCATGAACCACCTTAATTTTACAAAGGGAAGGTTTTTTCCAGGGCTGTGTAAGGCCTCTACTCCACATAAAGTCAGTGTCAGCTGGGCTCAAGACTGTCTTTGAATGTCTCGTTTTCTTGCTCAGTTATACCAGTTATGGGAGCTTAGATAAAGGCTCCAAAATATCCTTAAGGTACTTTCAACTTTCAGGTTTCAAGGCAGTTGTATATCAACAGAGATATTCTCAGAAAAGGGCAGACAGAGACAGTACCAACCCTGTCACTGTTTCATGGCACATGTTGAGTTTTGCAGTGAGGGATGGAGATGTAGCTGAGGGAGGAAGGGAGGAGGGGCATGGAGTGTGACCCACCGTCTGCGGGTAAGAGAGTGGCCTCAGCCTGTCATAATCCTCTTGTCCAGCAGTATCCCACAGTCCCAGATTTACAGGCTTGCTGTCAACCATCACGTTGGCAGAATAGTTATCAAATCTGAAATTCAGAAACATAGGCCATGGCTCAAGCAGGAGAAGAGGGAGCCCTTCCAGTGGTGTAGGTGGGGTTCACTAGGTGCACCCAGTAGCAAAGGGTGGTGATTCCTCTTCTCAGCTCAACTGGGTGATGCTGGTTTCCTGTCAGCCTCCACTTTATGGAATTCCCACTCATCAACCTCCTCCCCATCATTCAGCTGTCCTGGACAGGTGCCTGGCTGCAGCTACACCTTTGATACCTTGCATGCAGGTTCACAAATCATTTTCTTTTCCCATTTTTTTCCCCCAATATCCTTCCCACGTCTACATCTGCTCTAGAGCCAAGCCCCTGTCTTTCTTCTGTGTTCTAAAACCTAGTTTTATTCTTAGAAGTGAAGAAGAATCCATGTCTCTGTAGTTTGCTGCATTCTTCAACAGCACTGCTGGAACTGAGAACAATGTGTCCCATTATTCTTTGACAACCCAGCTTGAAATATTTTAGGACAACTGTCAGGATTGCATGCTTAGGAGTAAAGTCTTGGTAGAAAAAAAAGGATAATAAAGCAACAGAGAAGTTCCTACCCTCATCCTAGACAATTTTATTTCCTGGTCTTTTTGGTACTTTTTTTCGCAGATTAAAGGAAAACAGTGATAGGGAGGAACGAACACAAAGCTCTTTTGAATATGTTCTTTTGAATGTATTCATCTGCACCTTAGAAGGGACATGATTTAGTAGTGGGCTTGGCAGTGCTAGGCTAGTGGTTGGACCTAATGATCTCAGAGGACTTTTCCAACCAATTCTATGATTCTGCTCCATGCAGAATCTATGAGTGCTCCAATGACAGCAAGTGCTTTGGACAGGGAAGGAAGTGAGGTGCCATGTCCGTCCACCTGCCTTCTCTGGGGTCTGGCCCAGTTGTTGTAGCCTAGTGCCTATTTGTCTTGGCCAGCAGGATCCCATCTGCTACTTGTAAACTTAGCAAGCAGACAGACCTTGAGTTGGCTAGAGTCTCCCAAATATCACATTTATACCAGGGTTTTATAAGGTTGCTTCTTGTGACAGGTGACAGATCCAAAGTTAGAGACACCTTCACTGGGTTTCCTCTGCTTGGCAGATTGTGACCCATGGAGTGCACAACAAGGGGTCACTGTGCCCCTTCACATCTGCTTTTCATGCCTCTCACCACTCCAGGACCTGTTTATGCATTACTCACACAGTGGGGATGTATTCTCCTGGGAAGGCATTGGTGGTATAGCTGATAAGGAGACAGGTTTTCCCCACAGCCCTGAAAGAGAAAGAAAACAATGGCAGGAATTCATGGCAGTGCAGGCAATCTTGCTAGAGCAAGATGGATATGGGGCAATCCTTCCACACCTCTAACTAAGCCCTATCCAGAGACCCCTGGAAGCAGAAACACATTCACAGGACCAGACAGTGCACAACCACAGGTTAGAAACCCTATGGCAGGAAGAAAGACAGGATGTCACCCAGAAATGTTTGTTGTCTTTGAGCACGAAGGCTTGTTTTTATGGTCTAGTACAGAGACCACCCAGCGACAACACATCCACTCTGAGATGGAGGTGGGAGCCCGTTGTGCAGTGCATGCAGAGTGCTGTAGGCTCACAGCCAGGACAGCTGCATTGGCTTGGTGTGCCATGACAAAGCTGCCGTGCCAGCTTCAGCACTCAGCACAGGCACTCCTGCCTGCTTTTCAGGTGCTGTGGCCAGGGGCTGGTAGCAACTTTTCCTGACTTACCCAGTCTTTCCCATCTACATTAAGCTGCAGCAACACCTGCACAGAGAGCTGCAAGGAGCCAAAAATGTGCCTGCCCCCATAGCTGCTGGAGGCTGCTAGTGGTGTTTCTGAGGTAGAAGCTGGTGCTTCCTCTCCCCTCCCCCACCCCCACAGCCTGCTGCAGCAGGGTGGAGTGCAAGGTAGCAGCACAGCCCAGACTGCATGAGAGCATTGGTGGGATGAGGAGCAATAAGGCTATCATGTGGGGGAAGGAGGTGTTGTGGGCAAGCTGAAGCCTGTGGTGAGGGAAAGAAGTGCAGAGAAGTCAGAAGAAAATAAAGCAGCCAAGACAGGTGTTGGAAAGAAAATCCTTCTCCTGCTGGGATGCTGCTTCTCAGGTTTGTGTGGCCGAGGAAAGCTTGGCCCTGCTTCAGTTACAGAACACAGGAAATGGAGGTGGTGGCAGCAGCCTAGCACAGCCCAGGAGGAGGGAGAGGTCTTTCCTGGGCAAAGGCTGGAATTCTGCTTCTGGGGATTCTCAGACCATCTCAGCTGTACCTGCAAAGTCCCCTGCCACAGGGCTGCAGCTCTGCCTTTTTGTGTGCCCTTGACAGGCACCCTGGTCACAAGGCACCTGCCTCTGTAGCTGGACTGTGAGGCAGCTGACGAGGAAGCTGAGCTTTTCTGCATGCTCTGACATTTGTTTCTTCCTCCTGCCACCCCCCTTTCTTAGATCCTCCTCTCTCAGTCCCTGCTCTTTCCCCAGGTTCTTTGCTTCCTTCTTATCATGGAGTTATTGAGGGAGGTGAAGTTCTATAGGAAATGCCTCAGAAGATGTTTGGACCTATGAGTAGATTGGCTTAAAGCCTTCAGGGAACCTTTCTTAGGTTTTTATTTGGGGCTCTGTCTTTCCTCATCCCTTCTCCCTGCCCCCTTGCCCCAGTCCCTGAGAACATTTGTGACATGTACGGTTATGTGTGCAGACATCTTCTTTCCCAGGCGAGGTCTAAAGGAGGAAGTGACTGTGGGAGCAGCACTGCTGCAAATATCTCTTCATCTGCTACCTTACAGCTGGACCAGATAAGTCTGGCTAGCTTCTAGGTGGAAAGGAATTAAGCTATTCCATTCTAAGCACAGGCTCTCCTCCTTCAGTCCCTTGCATTTACTCATCCCACAGGGAAAGAAGATGCTCTGTCCACTGTATCCTTCCTGCCCCAGGCAGTGATGACTGCTTAACTCATTGATGGCTTGCATCAGGCCATTTCCAGGCACCAGCGGACATGGGCAGAGAAGCCACCATGTTGTGAAGCAAGGTTTTGTTAGTTCCCACTCCCAAAGTGGCCTATACTTGTGCCTATCTCAGTGGAAAGAGCTTCTTCTCCTTGGGCCCTTGCCAGCAGTCTCACCACACCCCAGTACAGAGCTAACCTGCTGAGAAAAGCTGAACATAGAGATCCTGATAGACATCTTGCCAGGACCAGAGTGCCATGCCCTCTCCCAGTCCATCCCAGTGAGCACACAGCTTTCAAGGAGCCATTCACCTGCAGGAGAGCACTTGCACCTAATTGGTTTTAAATCTAACTCCTGTCTACAACTTGAATTTGGCAGGAACACCATCACCTCCTGTGCGTGGGACAGATGTGCTCTACTTCCCATGGATGCAGATGGAAATGCAGAGGCATGATCAGCATTTCCATGCAGGTGCCCTCTTCCACGCTCCCCCAGAGGAATGTCCCTTGCCCCGGGGAGGGAGGAGCGAGCATGTCTGCAGTAGTAGCAAGCCTGCAGGAGGTCAGAAGCGAAGCGGGGGAAGTTTCACCAAGCATCCACCTTTCCTGGTGGCCCTGGTCACAGCCTGTCCCGCCCGCACCCAGAGCAAACCCGCAGGGTACATACCCATCTCCCACCACCACACACTTGATGGCTTGCATGGCTCTGGACCCGTGGCGGACGGTGCCCGAGGCAAAGGGAAGTCAGGCCAAGGCAAACAGCCGGGAGGGATGGGCAAACGTGCGTATCAGAAGAGCAGGTTGCAAGGAGGGAGGAAGTGGAAGAGGGAACTTCACTCGACGATCACCCCCGGTCCCTCCGCCCCTCCAGCGCAGCGGCAGCCCCGTGGCAGAGGCCGCTGGCTGAAGGCGGAGCGAGGGTGACTTCTTGGTCGGGATGACGGCTGTAATATGCTGTAATTAATGCTGTCATATTTCTTGTTCTCCCTGCGTGTCTCACCCACCTCCCTTCCCACCTCATCCCGGTGAACAGCGCGGGGCACCAAAATGCTTTTCCAGGGGAGCTGAACAAGGGCTGGAAGCGGGGTGAGAATGTGGAAGGGTGGGTTTTCTTCTCCCTCCTCTATCATCCGAGCTTTGGAAGAGATGTTAGCAGGGAAGAGAATCGGAAGTTGGAATACTAGGGTGATGAGGTGTAACTAGGGTTTTTCAGGTCTTCCCAGTACCCCTAAGTGTCAAGGGTGAAACATCACAAGGAATAATTCTGTGAAGGCTGAACAAGGAAGTCATGCAGCCTCTAGAAAGCAGCTGCGATCCTCCTCTGCTGTGGGGATAAGGTATTGCTGCACTTACTCACCTGTCCAGACTACTAGTACATCCTTCTCTTCTTCAAGCTGAACAACTCCAACTCTCTCAGGCAGTCCTCATTGTCCTCAGAAAATAAAAGATTTTTAGAGCTAAGCATAAAACTCTCTCAGGCAGTCCTCATTGTCCTCAGAAAATAAAAAATTTTAAAGGCAAAGAAAAAAAAAAAAAGAGAGAGAGAGAGAGAGAGAGAGAGAGAGACAAGAGCAGGATGATCCCGGGAAGCTCTACTCCTTTCTTTCCATTATTGAAATGAGGGTTTGCCTTGTCTTCCTTCCTTCTCCTCCCATACAACATTAAGCCTTGAAAAGAGTGTATGTGTGAACATCTGTGTGCTCCAGCCTGAACTCATGAGTGGGTGGGCAGGAGATGGGTTTTATAGAAGATGGGATATGGTGGCACAGAATTAATTAAGAATTTCCAGGCTTTGCCAGGAGGCCAGTTAGAGCAAGAACAGTGGGTTTGCAGCTGGGATATTCATGAAGGAAAGAACTCTGAGTAAAGTGTTTCTCCAAAGGCTGAGGACCTTTTGCTGCTGCAGCCACAGGAGGCTGTAGCAACTGACCTGCTCTGGAGGAGAGCACTCCCAGCTGTCATTCAGCACTGGCTACACCCCAGAAACCTTCAACCATGGAATGTTTCCAAGTCTCGCTATTTCAGAAACACAAAGTGGCCAGCTGTACGAGGTGTTCCCTCTATGGGTGGTAGGGAAAGGGAGGAAGGAAACCCACTGACACCTCTGCAAGTGAGAGCAGGAAAGGGACACAGGAATACAGGTCAGAGAAGGATGTAAGAGAGAGGGACAAAGGCTTTTACAGAGGGGAGCTGGAAAGGACAGGCAGGCACAGAATAAATGAACTCAGAAGGCAGATGTATCAGGCTCTAGAGAATGCTACTGGTGGAAAGACAAAAACCATTCTAGAACCTGGTGGCAAGGGTGAACAAGGACCACTGACCTGCTGAACACATGAACACCAGTGTTTGCTTTTGTCCAGGTAGTCTGGCATATGGGCTTGTGGGATTGGCAGTGTGGAAGGGACCAGTGAAGAAGACCAGTTTAATTGGTCAGGGAAGAGGGATTGTTGTGGAGAACCCAAATACAGGTGGGCCCCATGTCAAAAACACTGTAAATCTGCATGTCCAGCAATGAGCTATGAAGTCCTGGCAAGAGCCCATTTCTGGGCAAATTACTTTTGCAGGATAATTCCCTGCAACTGCAATGGCCAGTCAGTTGTTGTCCAGTCAGAAGTCTGTGCTGTGAATCTATAAACATCCTTCCTCCACCTGTGTCTCTGTAGAGGGAGAACAGGGATCTACATAAAAGCTTTCAGGATGTTTCTTTCCATCACATTTAAATGGGATTATTTAATTATGGGACATTACACTCAAATAACACATACAGTAATCACTTAAGAACAACTGGCACCTGCTGCATTAAAACTTTTCATTTGTACATGCTGCAGGAAAAGGAAGGAACCTGCAGGAGCTAGGCTCATAACCCCAGACTGAGCATATACAGATGTGTTGCTGCTGCTCTGATGTCCTCTCACACCACCAAGAGGTGCTCTTGGCATGAGTTTCCTTCTGCATGTGCAGCAGGGCACACATCTGGGGTTTCTTGTTCCCTTTGCTGAGTTTGAGGGAGATGCTAATGGGAATTAATTGTCCAGGGAGACACTTCTGTTCTGGGAGGTTTTCAGGGTCACCTCAGAGCTACCTGGATGTGCTGGGTTTACATGGTACCCATGTGAGACTGCAGAGCAGGGACAAAATGCATGATACTGCTTCTCCCCAGCAAGGATCCAAAGCAGTGAGGACCACCTGTCTCTCCCTGTCTTTCTGTGGTGTTTTGCCCCCTCAAGGATGACGGAATAAAAGTAAGGGGGCTCTTTCAGAAAGGATGCTTGCACATCACAGCCCTGTACAGGAGGGCAGGAGCTGAGCAGGAGACTTGTCCTTCAGCACAGACAGAACAGCAGGGAGGATTGTTTCATGGAGACACCACAAGGCTCATTTCTTTCCACACACAGGACATGGTCACAGCATGTCTTCTCATCACCCTGGATTTTTTTGATGTGACCTCTCTCTCAGGCAGTCCTGAGTGGCTGTGAGAACTTTTCTCTGTGCATTGGGTGCCCACCAGGGTAAACATTAACTTGCTTCAGCCTGACTGGGCTGCAAACTGCCCCTACTTCCTATATTCCCCTTTTGCACCTTCCCACTTCCCCTTTGACACAGCTTCATGTCATCTGTCTCTTGCTTTTAGTTCTTGCTTTGCTGCTTCTCTTTTCCAAAATTCCCACTCCTCCCCGTTGCCGCTTCCCCTCCCCCCTTCACTGCTGTGGTTTCTCAGACTGCCACAGTTGCCTGAAAAGCCTGTCCTGACCTAAGAGCTCAGATCATAACTGAAGTGGGCAATGATGTTCTGCAGTCCCTCTCAGAGAGGCTGTGGAGTTGTTTCATAGGGTCTGTTTCCTGATGGGGCCCTGTTCTCCAGCCTAAATTTGTTCTATCGAACGAAAGCTTAGAAAAAAATTGAAGTTTCCAGTCCAGCCTCACTGAAGGCAAGCTACCTAAATTTACATCCATCATAAGCAACTCAACTTGCAAAAGGTGCTTACTTAGTCTTGCACCTGTGTTACTCACGGGCTGTTCTGGAGACCAGCCCTACTGCAGTCAGGGGCAGGTGGTCCATTCCTGACCTCGTGGAAGCCTTGGCATGGAGGCTTCTCTGTCTTCTGAGTGTGACTGCTCTCAGCCTTTCCACTTTGGGCCAAAACAGCAGTTCTGCTGGCATCTTCCTACCTGGAGCACTGAAAGAGGTTCACCTCCTCCTCCTCATCTTTTCCCTTATGGATCTGAGTAAGCAGAAGAGCATAGCACAAATCCTTGGGCTTCAAGTTCTTTGTGATGGTTCTTTCATACTTGCACTTCCCTCAGTCGAGAAATTGTTCACAGACACTAAATCATACTGGGTTTTTGTGGCTTGGCCTTCTGCAGGTCCCCAGCAATGCCGATGTGAGTTTCCATTCCCAGAGACATTTTACTATCAGCCAGTGACAACCCCCATCTTGCTGATACCAGTGTGCCACTTTAACGACAATAAATACAGATCAATATCTGACTGTGCATTCTTTCCCACAAGGTGTCTAGACAGCTGAACAACATTTTCCACCTCCTGTTATAGAAGGAAGGTAATAAGGGACTAGAGATTATATGTGTAAATTCAAACTTGTGCGTCAGCTGCCTGACTTGATTCCCCTCCCTGCTAGCACTCTCTATACGTTATCAGATGTTAGATATACTGTGTTTCGTAAATACAGATCTAATACATATCTTTACTCCTAAGTGATGATGTCTTCTAGGAAGGCTGCACCAGGGAAGTGAAAAGAGCTGTTTAGAGTACTAAGAAAATCTATAGCTACTCTGTTTTACAAGACTAATATTTCCTGAACTACCAAAGTAAAATCGTGTGCTTCCCTTCTACCATTTTATTTCAAAGGCATAAAGCTTCAATCTTGCTGCACTTTCAAGTCTAACCAAAAAAAAACAAAAATCCCTCTGGCTCTTCATTCAAGTTTATCAGACTCTAAGCGACCCTTCTGTAATCTTTACAAGAGGGTTTCATCTTGCCTATGGCCTTTTATAATCACCATCTTTCTACTTTTAAAATAGACTCCAGTCCCTAAGCCCAAACTGAATGGCAGCCTAAGCCTCCTGAAGGGGCTATTGAATTTGAACAGTCCTGTACATTGTCGCTCTGTGGAGACTTGTGGGCATACAGTTGATATGTTCAGCACAGAGAAATACATGGCACTTTGTCCCTGCCTTTATCCCCTTGAAAGCAGTAGGGAATATTTAAACGCCCTTTTTATTTACACAATTATTTTAAGCCTGTAACAAGCAGCAGAAAAGTGCACACACATTGTTGGTTTGATATTTTCCATCATGACCACCAGAACAACAGATATTTCTAGCTCAAATTAAAGTTTTTATGTGCAGTCAAGGAGCATCTGGGGAGAAAAACTGCTCCCTGGCACAGGGAGTAATGCCTGGAGTATTGATGTGCACCACTGTGCCTAATCTGTCCATGCTTGATGAGGTGAGAGCAGTGGACCAGCCTGGATGCCGCCATTGCACACACTGGCCTTGCTGACAACACCTGTGGGAGAACCCACATGCTCTGAGCCCCTGGCTATGGGCAACACTGACCACACTGTACAGCATTTAAATCTCATTTCCCCTGGGATACATTTGATGTTCCTATATCCCAAGGGCATAATTAATTTTCATTTGTTCTTGTTTCTCCTTTCCTTTCCTTTCCTTTCCTTTCCTTTCCTTTCCTTTCCTTTCCTTTCCTTTCCTTTCCTTTCCTTTCCTTTCCTTTCCTTTCCTTTCCTTTCCTTTCCTTTCCTTTCCTTTCCTTTCCTTTCCTTTCCTTTCTTCTCTTTGTCAGTGTCTTCCTTTGGGTGTTGTCCCCCTACCTTTTTAACTTGAAATAATGGAAGTTCTGTTTTGTAGTCAATTCATGGTCTTTTCATGCCATGATCACAGAACATGTGACACCTTAAGGGCATTTTTTGACACATTGCTGGCTGGGGTAGTGTTGGAATCCATCTGAGCTGACTACAGATCTGTACTGCCTGTCTGGGATGCTCAAGCAGCCTGACTTCTCATCTGGTTCTAGGTTTCCTCAAGAGAGGACCTGGTTGTATTGCTCCAGGGTAAGCCTAGAACTGTAGTTTGTCCACCATGAGAATTAGTGGAGGACTAGGGACCACGACAGGGAGGCATACTTACCCTGAACTTTGGAAAGAATGGGAGATGCTCTAGGGTTAGCTTACTTACATGATCCTGTCTGTTGTGTACCCTCATGAGAAAACATCTCACAGGTGCTTTGTTTTCACATGACATAGACTCATGCAGTTTTTTATCAGTGCATTCCCCATTCAGACTTCTCTGTCTGAAATAACTGAAAGCATTTTAAGTCCATCAAGTGTTACAAGCAAGGCTACCAGATCCAGAGGAATGCAAGTAGTGGAGGTGATCATTGAACTAAAATAGGAGGAAAGTCTCCAAACAGGGCATTCAGGCATTCCAACAGACAGGCAGCAAAAGCTTTGAGAAAGAAACATCAAGGAGCTAAAAGATGAAGGAATTATGGAGGAGAGACACAAGGCCAGGTTTTGTACTCTGCTGGAGTGGCTGAAAGTACTTCTGCAGTGCACAGAAGCATCCATTTTGGTGTTTGCAGGTCTTTGTGGTTTGACCTGCTCACACACGTGTGTAAGAGCAGCCCTGATCAAGCTGCCTGTATGTGTCTCCTACCTTTGTGGCAGGCAAGATCACATCTTTCAAGAGAGTGCTTTAGGTTGACATGTCTGCTTGGTGTCAGCTGCAATACTGCTGAAACTATTCTTTTGGAGAAAAGAGTGATGGAAGGAAGGACTGGAGGTTGTACACCAGAACCAGCTCCAGTGAAGAAACCGGGGGCTCTGTGCCAGATTGTGGAGCAGTGAATTCTCCTCTTATGTAGCCCAGAATCTCAAGACAGAAATTTAGTTTACAAAGGGTAAGATTTTGACAATTTGTGACCCAAATTCAGGCCTCTGATAGCTTTTAGGTGTGGACATTTTGTGTAATGAAGATCTGGACAGACATGGCTGTAATGGTTTGAAATTAGTTTGCATTCATGTAGCTTGCTCCCTTCTTTTTTCACTCCCAAGTAAGTTTCTAACTGCTTCTTTGTAAATATTGAAACTGGCTATAGAAAGTGAGTCCTAAATGCTTGCCACCAACTCTTCGTAAAGATCACAAGCTGTGACCCTTTCTACAGCTGCCTGTGTAAATTCGTTCTGGATTTCTGCCACCGCTTGACATGTTTAAGGTGGGGTTATCTCCCACACTTCACTGAAGGTTCATAGAGATCCTGCCCTCTCCAATAACAGCACTGAACTTACAGCATAACCACAGGTTAGAGCAAATACAAGAGACTGGGAGGAAGGGAGGGCAATCTGTGTCTTTCTTTGTGAGGCTGAATAGCCCTAGAGCAAGGGCCCCTAGCCAGAGTGTTCAGGCACGTCCTACCTTTCACATCAAGCCCTCTAAAGGGCCAGTTATTCCCCCCAGAGGACTTCAGACCACACTCTGTTAATGGGAATGTGGGAAGGTAATGGCTTTTCCCTTCCTAGTGAGTCAAGGACCTTCAGTCTCACAGGACCCTCTTCTATGTGGTGGTGAGTGTACACGGATGCAAGCTCTGACTGCATTACAAGCCACAAGGTCTTTTCTTATTTTTCTATGTGCATAATGCTCTTGCAAACTGTCCTTTGCTGTCACAGGGAAAGATGGTAAGCAGAAGTCTGGCCCTGTTTTGCTGTACTGCTCAAGGCCTGCCATGAGTACAGCAGCAGGCTGGGGAGCTGAGGATGGAGCGTGCTTCAGAGGAAAGTGTTCATGGATGGAGAGGGGCCAACCTTCTACAGCTTCAATCCTGTCAGAGGAGGCAAGAGCACTTGGGCATTACACCTGTTTTGAATTTGACCTTGAGCTGTTTATTCAATCATCAGTTCTTATGTCTCTAATATGGTCCTCTCCTGCATGGGGATCTTTTCCCCTCATTGCCTACAACACAGCTCTACCACATAAATCACACAGCAACTAAAAAGAGCATCAAGAGATGTGTACAGCCTCCTGGAGCTGTGTGGAGGGCTGGGAGGAAAAACAACACCTCTGTGCCTCACAGGAGAACAGAGCAACACAAGTGCCTTCAGCACAGTCCTGCTAATGCCAGCTCTCTCACCAGCAGGAATATTGCTAAACCTGAGAGAGGACTCTCTATTCTCCTTAGTTCACTCTATTCTTACTTACAAGGTTTCACAAGAAATTCTTCCTTTCAGGAAAGGGAATGAAATCTTGTGATTTCAAAGAGGATCAATTGGGCAAGCTTTGGTCTATATTCCTGCACTTTAGGTAATTCCATTGACTTTTCTTCTTTTCATGTCAGATCAGGTTGTTTTTTTTTTTTTTTTTTTAATTCAAGTCTTCTGTTTCTGTTCTGTCTCTTTGTTTACCTTTCTTTCCTGATTTTAGGGATTTCAAAGGGAATAATTTTGGCAAGTTTTGGTCTATTTCCCTAGACCCAATATCATCTCAGTACGATTAGTTGTAGTCACTCCATTTCAAATTNTATATTCCTGCACTTTAGGTAATTCCATTGACTTTTCTTCTTTTCATGTCAGATCAGGTTGTTCTTTTTTTTTTT
>VXAX01003260.1:1136028-1213890 GCA_013399835.1 Leptocoma aspasia
CCCAAGCTGCTGCGGTCTTGTTTGCTGGCTCCAAGTTGTTTCAGTTCTGTGAAGCATCTTACCAAGCTGAATGCAAGGAGGAACACCACTTGTGTTGAAAATATATCGTGCTCTTCAGGATGGACCTTTGTCCTGCTGGTAAGCCTCAACCATTGTGTGCTTTTTTGGGGTGAGGGCTCTGCACTCAGTTTGATGGAGAAGAGCATAGCATGAAATCCCAGCTGCCAGAGTGGATGCTGTTGGCTGGTGGCTGGAGGAATGACATGCTGGAAGATCCCTGGTGGTACAGCTAATTGCTTGTCAATCTTCAGCGTTAGGCATGGGTTTCTTTTTACTTGCTCTCCTTTCCCATCGGGAGGAATTTCCCCACTGGTTTGAATGGCCTTTGTGCTGAGAGTGTTACTGCTCTGATTCCTTGGGCCAGTGATGCTGGGCTGAGCTGGGAACTGACTCCTCAGTGTCAATGCTGTATGTGACACCTGGGGTGAGCACTTGTAGCCTTTGGCTGCTCTTCATTCAACTCTGGCAAGCTCCTCTGGTGTTTCCCTACAGGTCCCAGGAGCTGGTTTGCCTTTGCAGAGCCTCTCATGCAGTTGGGTATCCCAGTGTAACACCCTTGCAAGGCTCTTGGTACTGGGGCCTCCCTTGCTTATGGGCATGTTAGAGATAAACAACTGTATTAGGGTTCTAGAAGCTCCAAATCATCTACAGGTGGGCCTGCCAGGCTCTGAAATAATCTCAGTGGGCAGATGTGGGTGAGGGGAAATAAACCATGTCTGAGGAACTGAGAGAGATCTTAGGTTTTATTTCCTGCCTTGGCAGGTGGTGGATAAAGTGATTGGATTCAGAAAGGAAAGGCACACCACCAGACTGAACATTTCCAGCTTCTGGCTGAGGAAGCTCTGAGTGTGTGTCTGTGCAAAGCCAGCAAAGAGGGAGAGCTGAGTGGGAACAGGCTGAACAAAGGAAGAAAAAGGATCACCTTGCAATGTCTCTTGTCCTTCTGACTCTGTCCCTGCAGGCTTTTGTGTATGGGATATGGAGCACAGGGTGAAAGCAAAAAGCAGTGCCCAGTTTCAACAACTGTTGTGCACTTTTTAGCTCTGAGGTGTGTACCCAAGGAAGGGGCATGCTCAAACCACATACCAGCCTTGCTTGCCAGGGAAATTGGTGGTACCTGTAGGAGCTGAGTTCTTGCCAGCATCTGACTGGTACAGAATATTGGTGAGAATCGGTCTCTTCTGATCACCCAGCCCTCACTACCTGAAAGCAGCTGTGGACAAAGCTTCTACAGGACAAACTGGGCAGGAGGAGGGATAACTCATATTTTGCTATTTATTTTGGGGCATGCCTTCGACAGAAACTGGGGGCCTCCTAACTGAAGATCTGACACAGTCATTCATTCAAGTTATGTGTTACTGCATTAATTATGTCTTGAAAGTTATACATTCAAGCAAGTATACTTTCAAGAAAGTATACACACTGCAATAGCACAATGAGATTCTACTCAGGCACTGTGGAGGTTTGCTCAGTCCTGGGTAGAGGCAGAGCCTGGAGACAAGCAATGCCTGGAGAGATGTGCTGGCTCTGACTGATGTTTTTGCTCAATCCCTGTCATTCCACAGCTGGTGGGAAGGTGGGTTTGTTTGATGCTGAACTCCCTTGGGAGCCAAGGCTGCCACCAGAAACAGTTTTCCAGTGAGCTTTAGAGTACTGAATGCGTTTGGAATTGCTCAGTTGTGGTATGATTGTGCTGAAGGTCAGAGGTGCGTGTACACCTTTCTCTGGGGCCACTCCTACCTGGAGACATGATGGTTCTGTTAGGTGCGTATCTGTTTGCAAGTAAGACTTGATGCCTTGGGGAGGCTCCTGCAGTGTGAGTCCTCTTCCAGCTTCCTTCAGAACCCTCTCAGGACTGTCTGAGTGAGGCCACAGAGCTGGTGTCCCAAGCCCTTGAGCTGGATGTGTGAAACATCCACAGAGAGCAGACTGGTACTGTGGTACCCTGTTCTGGGATGTGTGGGGTAAGAGCTGTAGTCAAAAGTCACGGAAAGCTATCCTGAAGGATGGATGGAAGTTGTCACGTGAGATAAGGGGACCAGTAGACAACATAAATTCTTCTTCCCAGCTTTCCCACCACAGCTGAAACATGCAAATAAAACCTGTTGGGATTTACATTGAATTTCTTCTGACACAAGCTGGCAGAGAACTGTGGAGTGGCTGCAGGAGAGAGACACACATGGCTGGAGGGAATTGAGGACTGAAAGGCTTTCTGTCATCTCCCTGCTACCAGGCTGGTACCTGTCTGTGGAGGTGGTGGTCTGTACTGGAGATGACACAGCAGCCATATCAAAAAAGAAAAGGAATTTCAGGCGAATTTTTTTTTATCAGAGAGCCTCCTTCAGTCAGAAGCTGCCCATCAGGCTGCTCTGCTTTTGTGCTGCCATGGGTGGAGGTGCCCAAACCCTTTAGCAGTGACAGTCAAAGTCCTCCATTGCCTTGCAAATGGGCCTGATGAACCTTTGCTGTCCTACCGTGGGTGTGTAGCACACGGGTCTGCAGTGGTGGCACAGATACAATAATCCTTTATAACCTTCCCCTGCTGCTTCTGCAGTTCATCCTTCCAGCTCTCCTGGGTGGTCACTTCCCACTTACCTCTGTGCTTCAAAAGCCATCTCCCTATTCCTATAATTTTCCATGGGACTGAAAGCCTTACAGCTGGGTGGTTCAGCACAGCCCTTTGCAATGGGAAATGAAACCAGCAAACACAGAACTCTCTGCTGGCCACACAAGTACCCAGATGTTTGGGTAACTCCAACCTGCCCTCTGGGTAGGGAGGCTGAATGCATAAGCCACCACAACTGGAATTGAAGCTTGTGTCCTGTTTTGAGTGACAGCACTGAAAATACAATCCTGGTCAGTTTGTGAAGAACTGGCACGTTTTTCTGTCTGGGTCTGCCCCAAGAGTGGGGAAACAACCTCAGGAGCAGGTGTAAGACCCACAAATGTGATGCTGATGCACTTTCCTTTCAACATTTGCTCTCTGAAAATAAATTCCAAACAATGACCTAATGTCCTCTCTGGAGAGGATACTAGCTATTTTTTGTGTGTCTGAGCTGGAAAACTTCAGTGTTGGTTGGGCTGACAGCATCCTTCTGAAACCTGTGGGTGTTTCTATGGTGTGTTCTTCATCAGGGTGAAATTTCCCCCTGTGCAGAGAACCCTGACCAGGGCTATGCTTCATCTGTGTGCTGACCTAGTCCTAGAGGGAAGTAGAACAGAGGTGGTACTGAGGACTTTGACAAGGCATGGACCATTTTCTAAAGCAATCAAGGACTTAAGCTGTATATGAAACCTGATGAAGACCCTCTCTGCAGCTCAGTCTAAATTGCCCTAAAGGTTTGATCCATCAATTTTTTTCCAAACTCTATCACCCTTTCCTACATTTTTGCCTCTTGATTCCTTCCCCTTCTCTATGACTCCTTCTTTTTCTCCCCTGCTCTCCCCACACACACAGTCCTTCCCACACTTTTCTCATTCTGACAAACTGGGCAGGTGGGAGTTGGGAGGTGGGTTTTCAGATGTTCAAGAGGAAGGGGGACTGTGTTATTTACAGCCTTGTTGGGTGTCGTGTGGGTGAGATGGCGTCCTCTGGGAGCCTCATGGCTCTTTCAGATGCTTTAGGCTGCTTTAGTAGACACAGAGCAACTGAAGCAAAGCCACCAGCCACACCACAGAGTTTGCTGATGGGGTGGGGGGAGGCAAGTTTCCTCAGGGTTGTCCTCCTACAGTGCTTTTTGTGGAGAGAGAAACAGGGCAAAGAGTCTTAGCTGTACTTTGTCAAGGAATCACCAGGGTGATTCCAGAATTACGAGCCCCAACAAGAGTGAGAGAGATACAGCTGGAGAGACTGAGAGATCTTCTGCAGACACCACAACTGCAGGATACATAAATTAAATTGAAGGGCCTGGGCACTGCTCAGAGGCTCAGGGCTGACATTCAAAGGGAAGCCAGCAACCCACCTAACAAGTACCAGAGCCACTGCATGTTTTTGGTTGGTTTTCTTTGTGGTTTCTTTTCATTTGTTTGTTTTTTGTTTGCTAGCCTTCCTGCCTGCTTCGGTTTTCCCCTCACCTACAGATTTGGCTGTCACAAGCTTTTGGATGCCTTTTTCCTTCCCTCTTGACTGCCTTCATCAATCAGACAACTTCTTGCTGCTCTTCACAAGGGCTGCTTGCAGGGCTGGGAGGGCACATGGATCCTTCTCATCCTGGCTTCATGCTGGCTCCTTGTCCAGTGCTTTACTCCCACAGACTCAGCAGCCTCTCCCCAGGGAATGTAACACTTGAAACCATCAGGAAGAGTGGCAGAAGAGAGGCTGAAGCTTGAGAAAAGTAACATGAACATACTTAGCACATGGAAACCCAACCAGCCAGGAGGATGGGGGAAAGATTAGGATTGGGGGAGGTGGGTCTTTCTGAGCTGTTGTGGCCATGACAGGAAAGAAGCATACTAAGATGATTTGTCGCTTTTCCTTCTGTCTGTCGTGGCTGCTTCCTTCCCTTTTTTCCTTCCACTCATATTTATAGCAGTTGTTCTGCATGTGAGATCCACACTAAGAGAATTTCCAATGCATCTGGTGCTACTTCCCCTTTTTCTGGGAAGACAGGAGGCCCAGGGGATTTTGTCTTATGAAACAGTGGAGCAGAGCCTCTGGTGACTTGACCTGGCTTCCTGGGGAAGTTTTCTCTTGCAGTGTTTAGGTGCAGCAAGGACCCTGTCTGCAAGTTCACCAGTGATCTCCAGTGCTCTCAGCTTTCTGCAAGCTCTGCTTTTTTCCTGAGGCCTCACCTTCTGCTTTGTCTCCTCTCTAGGGCTGCAGCCTTCTCATTCTCCTTGCTGAAGAGCCTGTGTTTCACCTGGATTATATTTAGCAGCAGCACTGCCACCCCATTTTTTAGGTCTTTTATGAATCATATTGTGGTTGCCTTGGCTTTGCTGCTATTTGTTTAAGTTCCTGTACATTACAAGGAAGCCTACTGATATTTCTGCACTTTCTGCTGTTCACAGAACAACAGCCACTCAAAGACATTCCTTCTTCAGCAAGGCTTTCATCCCCCAGATCCTGCCCTCCTATTTGAAAAACCTCAATTTTCTCTGTTAAGCCATTTCTGAGTCTAGCTATGGCAGATCAACTCATGAAGCCAGTGGTTTTCTTGGGAGGTTTGGATGTCTACTTCATGTAGATGAAGTACTTAGGTCATAGATTTTCAGTACCTAAAGGTGACTGACATAACAACTGCCAGAGAGCATTTAGTGAGACCTCATCACTGTGCTCAGGGTGAGCAGAATTGGCTGAATTAGGCAATAGGTGTCTTCAGGGTCAGCTGAGAGGGCTGTGCAAAGCCTCTGGCTGCAAGAGAGGGGGTATGGTCTGTGCTGCACACTCTGGACTGAGAACCATTTGCAAGGCAAAGGTGAGATGCAGTGGTTGCAACAGCAGGGAGCACAGATGCTGAAACACAGAATTCAGAGTTGCTGTGGCATGACCCTAGGAGAAGGTGAGTGCTGAGAGGCTGGGGCAGCTTTTTCCATGATGTCTTAGCCCCAGCAGAGTTTTCACAGGAATCTTTATTCTTTCAGAATCAACTGGCTTGAGTGGGGCTGAAGAGGCTGAAATAGAGACAATCAGGAAGCACAAACAGGAGCTTTTGGATGACATTAAGGTAAGGACCATCCTGTCCCTTGTGCCTGCCTAGCCTTCTCCAATCTGTCTTCACCAAGGAGCATCTTCACATAACAGTCCAGGCCATGCAGAAGTGCTCTTGCACAGGAGACATTTTCTCAGTCATGATCCAACTTCAGTTTTAAACTTCAGGCTGCCCTGGCCTGTTTGCCACCAGGGTACATCCAGCCTGTGGTACTCTCTGCTGCAGGGTCAGCTGCCCTAATGGGATATTTGAAAAAGGCTGGTCAGATTATGAGCAGTGATGAGCTGGGACTGTATATTTAGGAGTAAAGGAATGTCTTCACTAAGTCGTACTGGCAGGCATCTGGCTCAGCATTTATGATTCTTTTTAGTTACTGATTACCTGCTAATGGCATATCAGTCCTAGTTACCTGCAGCATCCCCCTGTGTTTGTCAAACTTTTGTTTCCTTTGTGGACCTCTAGCAAGTCCTCCATGAAGGATCCTGTCTCTTCAAAGAGGTCTCATGGCAGGACCTTCCACACAAGTTTCAGTGGCTGAACTTGCTTTTCTTCTTTTCTTTTAGCAGACTCAACCATTTCTCCGGTAGCTCCTAAAATGTCTGAAAGCAACAGATTCAAATTCAGTCACTAAGACTGCATCACAGTCCTGCATGGTGCTGTGCCCTTTCTGTTCTGTCCTGCCTCCACCATAAATGTGGTTTCCCATTTGAGAGAGCTTTTAGCACTGAATCACTGGACTTGGACTGATTTTTCCACAACATGATGCTGTCCAGACGCCTGGGGAATAGCTGCAATACTTCCTGGCATAGAGTAAAGGATTAAGCCAAACTACATGT
Source organism: Leptocoma aspasia (assembly GCA_013399835.1). NCBI lineage: Eukaryota > Metazoa > Chordata > Aves > Passeriformes > Nectariniidae > Leptocoma > Leptocoma aspasia. Next base: position 1,142,576 of record VXAX01003260.1, read on the forward strand.
TACCTCTTAGGCTTCCAGACCTCCTCTCTCTGCTGCAAACCAGAATGGTCTCTTGTCCCCCATTGCAAAACAGATTATGAATGTACATGCCTGGGATTTGCTTGTGTGTGGTTTGTCTCCCTTCAGTTTTCAGAACAGGTGATGGGCACTGTAAAAGCAGGATACTTGAACAGGAATACTACAATTTTATGCCCACTATGGACAGAGAAAGATTGCTAGACTGCACAAACCCATGCTTTAAAACCCAAAACCGTTAAGCAGTGGGGTGTGCAATGTCCAGTGGAGCAGAGTGAGTTCAGATGAAAAGAGTGCCGTAGAACAAGAGACATTTTCCCCAGGGGATTTTTTTCAGAATGTATCTGTCAGTAAGTACCCTTAAACACAAAGACCTAGGGGCATATCTGGGGGAAGGGGGAGGGAGGAGGAAAGAGGATGGGTCTTGGCTTGCCAGTAACACTGCCAAAAGACGGCAGTGAATAAAATAACAAAATTTATAATCATTTGAAAGTCATGAGCTGAGATCATGGCTCTGTTACATTTGTGCAACACCTAAAACTTAGTAAGGAACACTCATAGTTCTGGGGACCAATGAAGCACAACAGCAGGTGGCCAGAGCAAAACTGAAACCCAGAAGCTCTTTTAAGTTATGGGATATTGCAGAAATTCTGTTTCTCTGTCTGATTATGTGCTCGCTCCACATCCTTATTCCTTGATGAGAAAGGATCTGTCATAAAATAGCCCTTCTTCCTCTGCCTGTTGTGGTTGGTATGGGGAAGAATTTGGGTGATTGCTAGAAGAGAGCTGTGATGCACTTTGGCTTTGAGGTGGAACATAACTGCAGGATAGAAACAACAGGATATAGACACCTTCATTTCCATGGTAACACAGAATATCCAGCCAAGGCAGCCATGGTCTGTCATGGGCCTAAAGTACAGTGAATTCCACAACTGGAATGTTTTAAAATCTGGAAGTAATTACTTTACCTTTACTCCTCCTCTCTTTTTTTTCCACCTGAAGAGAGTTGTCTGCTCAATGGTATTTAAATGACAGGTACATTAAAAATTCTGTGTTTCACAGCCACTTCAGGTTCATATTGATCTCACAGTTACCAGTTCCACTTCTCCTTTCCTGGATGTGTAGCAAGGCTATGCAAATTAAAAGCTTAGAAGGAATGGGCACAATGGAAGGATTCTTGTATCTGACAGCGTTTGAGGAACTGAAATCAACAGTGGGGTGAGTTCTCTGACACTCGCCACACTGATTAAGCTTGATTTTTCCAGTCTTGATTGACAATAGGCATGAGAGCATCTCTCTGTCTCTCTTTCCAGTTATTTTCATCTGGAATCCAGCAGGGTCATTCCAGACCAGTGCCCCATTTCATAGGCATCCTTGGCTGGTCGTGACCACCTGACCTTTCCTATGACTGAGGGAAGAAGACATGCTCTTACACTTCCTTACAGTGTGTCTGCTGTTTTTCCTTCCATTGCCTTCATATTCCTGATATTTCTTTTGCAGAAGCTGAAGGAGGAGATTGCTGAGGTGTTTGCAGAGATTGAGTGTTTCCAACATGCAGAAGAGAAGCAAGAGGCAGGCAGTAATCCTGGAGAGCAGACCAGGCAAGTGGAATGAGTATTCCTTTACTTACAAAGTCTCTCTTTTTAAGTTGAGAAAACAAAAACACTGATGGGATTCTGTTCACAACAAGGGCAGGGAAATGAGGCCCTTCTATCCTCTTAGATTTCTCATTACTCCTGGATAGTCAGACACCTGTCCTTGAGATATCTCACCTTGAGTGAAATGACATGGTCCTTTATTCTAAGTTTGACTTTTCCTTCTTTTTCGTGTTTGCAGCAAGCTGTCACAGAGGGAAATTCTGTCCCTGGGCCGGAAGAAATTCAACATGGATCCTGAAAAGGTAGGAGTTGTTCATTTCACCTATGAGGATAAAGCTGGGAGGAAGAGCCTCTGCTGGCTGCTGTTCCAGTTGCAGCCACTGATGTCAAAGGAGCTATGGCAGGGGACTGTGGGGATGGGTTCCCACCTCACTAAGGCCCCTGTTGGGAGCAGCCTCCACTCTGCCCCTGTCTGAGGTCTTCTGATATGATCAAGCTGTGTTGCCTCCCCCCATCATGGGCTTAGAGGCCATGCCATACAATTCATACCCAAACCTAGGAGAAGTAAAGGGAGGATGGTTTAACACTGCCAGCATGCCATGAGAGCCAGATTTCCTTCTGCACAGCCCTTCTTGACTGTGAGAGGCTAGAAGCTTGCTATAATGTGATAGAGGAGGATGAACTAAGAAGAGGGTGAGAAGTTTTGAGAGGATATCAGGTTCCTTGGCTCATTCAGAACAGAAGAGGACAGAATGGCTCTGTCATTTTGTAACAGTTTTGGCTGAATTGTGGAGTAAACATAGATTTTCCACTTTCTGTAGTTCTCACCAATGGTGTCAATAGTCCATAGCCTTCAGCCCTCTGCAGAAAGCTCTAAAACCATCATGATTAAGTAGAGAAGATGTGAGAAAGACAGTTCCCTCTTCCTTCCTCCTCCTTGGCAGAGCACTTTTTGAGCTCTTCAAGGAAAACCACAAGCTGTGATCAAACGCTAGCTGATCCTCAGCTCACCACCACAGCTAACATCTCGGGTGGCTGCTGCTCTGCGTGGCAGCTTTTCATCCCTCCTCTGCGCCCTGCTGAGAGGGTCAAGGTGCCTTCCCCAGTGTCCACACCCCAGCTGGAGTGCTTGCCAGTCCCCTGGACATCCCTCTGCCAGTGGGAGCTGTCTCAGAGCAGCGATGTCAGAACTTACAGCCTGTGGGAGAGTTGGTTTTATTTTGCCTTTCTGTCTGACCTTGGTTTGAAGCCCCTGATGCATCTCTCTCCTGCTGTGCAGGAATACCCAAACTAATTCTAACCCCAAACCAGTTTAGCTTTGTGAGTTCAGTGTCAATCAAACTGGTCAAAATGTTGTATACTCTGTGCCTATATAATGCAGATCTCTGATTATTGCCTCCCTCTTGCTACATGCCATAGAGTGGGAGGTGCTGCAATGCAAGGAAGTTTGTTTGCCCCTCTTTTCTAAGGTTACACTCCATCCATGCAGTGCTGATACTTATAAATGAGTTCCTATCTCCAAAATCCCATGGAAAGTTCCTGAGGCTAGAGGAGGTAAGCATTAGGAATCTGGCTGATATAAAATTTGGGGAGAAACATTTTCTTCTGGAAAATGGGGCCCCATCATCATTGCAATGCTTTTTAAAATTAAATTGATCTTACTGAAAATCCGTCTGGGGAAAAAGAAAGGAAAATAGAGTGGAAAAAATCTCACAAAAATTTCAATTTCTTCTTTTGAAACTGCTTTTTCTTTGGGGCATTTTAAAAATAGTTTCATATATATTGCAAGGGAAAGTGAAATGATTCTGTTGAAGTAGAACATTTTGATGGACCTAAAACAATTTTCATTCCTTTATTGTATATTGCAAGGAGAATTGCAGTGTGATCTGGAGTACTGCAGCATTGTTAGATATCATCAAGAATCTTGTGCAAAAAGCCTCAGCTTTTTCTCTGGCTTTAAAAATCACGAAATTCTCTCTAAAACAGAATATTGATTCTTAACACAACCCAGCTCACAACCTCTATATTCCTTAAAAAGCATATTCCATCCTTATTGTCTAGGAGGGACGGAGCTGAAAAGATTGCAGACTTCTCTATTCTATGGCATAGAAGAAAAATCTAGGAAAAAACTGTTTCAAGTTGTCTCAAGCCCATGTTTTTGTCTGAGTACATTTTTTTATTATGCCTTCTTTTAAACAAACAATTTTTCTTTTAAGTTAAGTTAATTTAGAAATAAAAGACATTTAGGAACAGAACACTAAGACATTTTGATTGAAAATATTAAAATTTATTATTTTGACTTTTCCTTTTAGGACTTTAAATCTACATTTCCCTATTTTGTTTGAGTTTCCATCCCAGTGAAACATTAGCCAAATCTAGGAATGAAATGAAAATGGCACTGAAAACCCATAGTGGATGAAGAGGGATTGAATAAAGATGAGAACATGGCTGTGGTGTCCCATGAAGGGGGTGGGGAATAAGAGAGGAGCAAGTCCATCAAAGCTAAGGAAAGCTGATATCAGAGTGTTGGGATCCTACTTCCTCATTAGACCACAGAGCTGTTTTACTTCCCTGTCTTGCTTCTCCTTCCCAGGGGATCCAGTACCTTATTGAGCACCAGGTATTGTCTTCAGACCTGCAGGAGATCGCCAGATTCCTCCACAAGGGTGAAGGCTTGAACAAGACAGCCATTGGGGATTACCTGGGTGGGAGGTGAGCAACCCAGGATGAGGGGGCCCTGTCCTGTCTGGCCCCTCTGAATTACCATTTTGGATGACCTGTGGCAGACCTCATCCATGTGCCAAGACTGAACATCTCTCCAACCACACTGGGCTGGGTGGGCAGGACACCCCTGGGAGGGTCTTTGGAATGTGACTAAGGCTGGCTGTATGGGCTACCTTTTCTCCTGCCTGTAATGGGATCAGTCATCCCAGACTGGAGTGTGCACCTTGGCTTCTTCTTGGTCAGAGGGGAAGTGAGACTGGGATGGAGCCAGGTGTGTGTTGTCACACTGAGGGACATCCAGACAGAGCAGGGTCAAAGCTCTCATCTGACCTTTTCCCTCTATCCTCTCCCAGAGACCCCACAAACATCCAGATCCTCCAGGCCTTTGTGGCATGTCACCAATTTGCCAACCTGAACCTGGTGCAGGCACTGAGGTGAGTGAGTGTGCAGGGGACAGTGCTGGAACCTGCTCAGCCACTGGGTCTTACCACCCAGGAAGGTCAGGAAGCCCTCTTGGGATGAAATGGGAGCTTCCCAATGCCCTCCTGAGTGTGTTGGCTCCAGGGCTGTTATTCTGTGAGGTGTCAGCAATTTCTCAGGGGAGTGGGAAACACTTTCATGGCCCCTTGATTGGATTGCCCATGTGCAGAAAAGTGGGTCACAGTGGCTTCAGCATCTGGGGGGATGAAAAAGTTTTTTTTGGCAACAGGAAATGTCTGTCCTGTGCCTGTTACGTCAATAACAAAGTGACTCTGTTTTAGGGCACCTTGTTTTATTACAGGCCGCCTCCTGGCAGGACTCTTTTCTCCTGAGGTCTCTGCTGCCTTGCAGGGCTCTCATTAGGGGAGCAGAGCTGTGATTTTTGGGATGCTTAGTTCTACTTCCTGCATTTAGGGTCTTTGAGGCTGATGTATCCAGGCAATTTCTAGAGAGGAGCAGAGCTCCTGCTCCATGCCCTGTGTTGTCTCCCCAGTGTGATGGGATGACTTCTCTTATCTTCATAGTGTTGCATGGCTTGAGGGGAGGCATCAATGTCCCTTGGGCCAATCTGACTGATGCTCTGACACTCTGCTCCTGACAGACAGTTCCTGTGGAGCTTCCGGCTGCCTGGGGAGGCGCAGAAGATTGACCGGATGATGGAGGCCTTTGCCAGCTGGTATTGCAAGTGTAACCCAGGAGTGTTCCAGTCCACAGGTAGTTAAGGGAGGAAGGCCTGTAAAGCTGAGCTATGCTGTTTGCTAGGGAGAGGAGCCTTCCTTTTCTAGCACAGGCAGTATCACTTGGAAGTGTGTTTCCCCTTAGGCTAAAGGAGGCAGCCCAGTTCCTGTGAAGCTTTTCAATAAATTGAACATCTTCAGACCTCCTTTTGCTACTGTGCTCCAGGCCCTCCTGATGGGCAACAGACTGGAGAAGGGCTCCCAGCCTCACATGAGGTATTCCCTCATCACAGCAGGGATAGCACTGACAGATGTAGGTCTGCAGAAACTTTCCTGCTGGCAGAGCCGTTATTAGACTGCATCTGCCCAACTTGCCCCATTATCCTGAGGGCACGGAATCACCTCCATCATAGGAAATCAACTGTGTCCCTCTTTCTCCTAGCAGAGGGAACATCTCCCTTCTTCTAGAAATGAGAGGATGTCTCTCTTCTTCAGTGACTAGAAACCAAGCCACCTGTGGTGTGGATTGATCTGCCCTCTAAGACAAGTGCCACCCATGCTGATTTTCTTTCTCATTGCTAGATACCTGTTATGTACTCTCCTTCTCTATCATCATGCTTAACACCAGCCTGCACAACCCCAATGTGAAAGACAAACCCCACTTTGAAAGGTTTGTATCCATCAACAGAGGCATCGACAATGGAGGGGACCTGCCAGAAGAGCTTTTAAAGGTAAGAAGAATTCCCATTCTCTCATCCCCTGGGTCCACTGAGAAGCAAAGGTGCAGAGACAGGGGATGCATCCATTAGCAAAGCTACAGCTGGCATTTTCCTGAAGGCTCAGCAGGCATGGGACCTGCCCTGCAAGGTAAGGTAGAGGTGGGCAGCCTGTCTAGATGTGTCTGCCTTCACCCAAGCAGCCTGGGCTGAATAACTTCTGTCTAGTGTCAAAGGGGCTGCCTACGTCCCACACCTGGGGTTTGCTGAGCAGCATTCCCTCAGGGTAGAGGCTTTAGATCTTTCTCCAGAGTGTCATTTCTTTCAGGCAGTTTGAGGAAAGTTGCAGGAGCGTGTAGTCTCTTTTTTTTCCCCTTGGCTTGGGATTAGTGTAATAAATGATGGCAGATGCAATGACGTGAACAACATTTCAGTATCCTTTGAAAGCAGTAACCTGCCTCCCTGTCACTCTGCTGTTATGAATGTCACCCTTCGTGCCACTCAGTGCCAAAGCTTTGGCTCTGTGAAATGTGCCTCCCTGTGGCCATGTAGCTCTATGTGCTGGTCTCCACATTCTACTTCCCAGCAGCATTTGGCACCACCAACCCAGGGTCTAAATGGGGCTGCATCTCTGCCATGTTGAGTCCCATCCTAGTGCCTTAATACTACCCACAGCAGCACTTGCAACATGCTGGGTTTGGTCACTGCAGCCTATCTTGCTATGGGAGCACCATTTTATAGCTGTGATTTTCCAAACTGAGACTCTTTTTATGGCACAAGATGCAGAAAAGCGCTGGTGACCCCCCTGGAGACCCTGAGAGGTGCAGACTGGGGACTGGTTTACCCCCAGTGCTCACTGTGTGCTCTCCTGCCCTTCACCCAGCTTCCCTTGTAAAAACAGAGTGATGGACCAGATGGACCTGGGATAGTTGTGTACAAGCTTTGTCAGAAATCAATCTTTCTCTCTCTCTCTCCTTCCCCACCAATGGTCTGGGGCAGAATCTGTTTGAGAGCATAAAGAATGAGCCATTCTCCATACCAAAGGACGATGGCAACGACCTCACCCACACTTTCTTCAACCCTAACCTTGAAGGCTGGCTGCTGAAACTAGGTAAGGGGGAGGACTCCCCTAGCTCCTCTGACCTCCCCGTTTGCCTGCCTCCCACCACAAATCTGCCCCGGGAACCTACCGTCATCTCCGCTGTCCTTGGCTCCTGTCTGCTGCAGTGGGCCGAGGCTGACACCTGCTGTTGAAACCAGCTGCCTGCTCCCTCGTCCCAGCTCCTGCAGGCTCTATCTGCTCAAAAAGGGACTCAAAAACATATCCCTCCCCATTCCCAGACCCATCAGAGCAAAATTGGTTATGTGTGTGAGTGTCTATCACACAGCATGATGTCAGTGGTACCATGGTGTCTCCTTGGGGCTCACCTACAGGGAGAGCTGGGAGGGTGTGACTGTGTGTGCATGTCTGGAGCTTGGGGGAAGGACAGAAAAACCTGTGACTAATGGCTTCTGAACCTCACTGCCTTTAGGAGGACGCGTGAAAACCTGGAAACGCCGTTGGTTCATTCTGACCGATAACTGCCTGTATTACTTTGAATATACCACGGTAAAGGCTTAACTCATGGCTGGGGAACTGTCCTGGGTGGTTATGATCCTCTGAGGGGCCAGGGAGGAGCAGAGGGTAGGAGGCAGGTCTCTCCCTTTCAACCTGTGCTCCCAGACTGATCTCACACCTCTAGTCTCTCCTGTGCTATTTCCTCACCTCCCATCTGGAGGAGGAGAGAGGCTGGACGCTGCAGTTGTGGTCTCCTCCTGACTAAACTCCCTGTTGTGTCAATGGAAGGGGTCTCCCAAGGCATTACTCTGCCCTTTTCACCTCCACAAAGGCCCACACAGGGGAAATCAGAGAGGTTCTAAACAGTGGCATAGATTTGGGGAGCATGTTGGGTGTTAATTCATATTTCCTTGCCTTCAGGACAAAGAGCCTTTGGGCATTATCCCCTTGGAGAATCTATCAGTCCGGAAGGTGGATGATCCCAAAAAGCCAGTAAGTGTCCATTGGTTGGCACTCTGCCAACACAGGCTATCAGATGGTTGGAGGGAAGAGAAGATGCACACAAATTACTCCTACCCTACACAAATTGCTCCCACTCTACTTGCTTCTCGGGGGGAAGGTGCCATTGCAAACTGCCTTGTGCCCCCATCTAAACACAGCTGTGTTTTTAATTTACGTTTCTGGTGTGAGTAGAGAGCTGTCCTTTGGCTGACTGTATTGTATGTTTTCACATGTGTATGTGTGTGTAGGGGGGCAGAGATGAATGCACAGGGCTGATTTCCTACTTGTTTTGCACCAAGGAACGTGGGTTTAATTTCTCTCCTTGAGACTCTCCATAATGAGTTACAGCACATGTAGAACAAACAGAACTGTTGGTGTTACGGAACTTGCCCAGGAAGTGACACATTTCTCCTGTGTGTGTGTGTTTTGTGGATACCCACTTTTCGATGTGTCATGGCTCTGGGAAAAGTGCCTTCTATCTGTGTGGTGGCAGGCAGAAAAGAGGATGTTGCATCTACTTAAAAGGGTGAAGGATTTGCATGAGTGAAGTGGAGTGACAGATCCTAGAAGGTGTGTTTTGATAAATGTTGATGCTCCATCTCTCCATAAAGCCTGTTTTAGTGTTCAGTCCTTCACAGGAGGTGTGTATTTACCTAAGAAGGAAAGTCATCTAACTCACAGGGAAAATTTTGGGGTGGGGAAAGATAGGGTCTGTTGCATTTCGGAGGCTCCTCCCTGTTGGAAGCTCTCTGAGCCTGTTACCCGTGGTTGAAGGCAGCAGTCTTCTTGGTCCCCCATCTTATCCTACTGCTGCATTTTGTTTCCTTTCTGACAGAACTGCTTTGAACTCTTCAATCCCAACTGCAAGGGGCAGAAGATCAAAGCCTGCAAAACAGATGGGGATGGGAAGGTGGTTGAAGGCAAGCATCAGTCCTACAAGATCTCAGCAGCCACTCCAGCAGAGCGTGATGAGTGGATTGAGGCAATACGGTGAGGAGAACTTGAGGCTCGAGTTGCCTTTTTTCAGCTCTAGGGACAAGTGGTCACAAAGTTTATTTGGCTATCTTTTATCAGACCTTGAAAAGGAGGGTGGAAAGAAATGTTTGCAGTATAACAACTATAGTACCCCTTGACTTTAAAGAGTTTCAAGGTCCCTTCTGGAGTATCTCTAGCCACAGATAAATTCTCTGCTGTAAGTCTGCAGATCTCCAGCCCTACATTTTGATAAGTGGTGTGTCTGTGCAAGTTCAGTTAGGTTGTCTGTGCTGCTCTCCATCATTAAATCTCTTACTTTTGCTCCCATTTCCTCTAATTTCCAGGACCAGCATCACACAGGATCCTTTCTATGATCTGGTCTCGGCCCGTAAGAAAAAGATTGCCAGCAAAAACTGAACCATGACCTGGTCACCGGCATCAGAAAGGTGTAGGTTATTGGACAGCTTCCCTCTCACACTGGGCTCTTCCAGTGAAGGCATTTGGGAGCTTTAGTTCCCTCTGCCTCCCACTTGGCAGGCAGATGACTGACAGGACATCTTGCCCTCTTTGCTTCTTTCCCTTCCAAACTGAAGGCAGAGGTGCAGGGTGCAATCCACTGAGGACTGTCAGAACTGTGGGCAGGGGGTTGCCCATGTCCAAACATAAAGGCTCAACAGCAATTGGCCTTTGGGTTCTCCCATGTAGCCCCAGACATGTGGGACAGGATCTGAAAGGAGACAGGAATGTCTGAACAGTGCCTCTAGCCCCTCCTGTTGTCACACTAGGCCAGGATATTTTTCTGTGAGGGACCATGTAGATTCTCTTGGAGCAGCTGAGCATGGTCCAGTCAGTTGCAGAGCAGAAAGGCCCCAGTGGTTTCTGTTCCATGAACAGATGTGTAGTGGTTGTGAGGTGGAGGCCACCGATATTTAGAAACTCACTGTGAAACCAGAGGTCAAGGTAAGATAAGAAGCCCTCAGTTCAGAAGAAATCCCTCTCTCCCCCTTCCTAAAGCCTGTAGTGAGGGCTGTAATCCTGGGAAGTCCCTGCTCTGTAACTGTGTCATAAATTTTAAAAAGTTAAAGATAATTGGATCGCTATTCAATGTAAGGGCTAACTGAGCATAGAGATGCTGTGGGACCAGGAAAGCAGCTCTGGGTGTTTAGTCTCTCTTTTTTGAGACTTATGGACCACCACAGATTTTCTTAGAGAAGAATTCCGAACTCTAGCTCTCCTCCTGGCTGATGGCTCCCTGACAAAGGTTGGTTCCTTGAGCAACTCAGAGGCCTGGGTTTTGTATCTGAAAGTTTTGCAGTCAGATGGCATGAAAAAATGGAGGTACATACATCTCACTGCCAGCACACACACACACAGAGGCATTCATTCCCATCTTTGTACTATGGTGTCCTCTGGAGTCTGGGGGTTTTTGTCTCTTGTGTAAAGAGAGAAATAAAAGTGCTTAAAACAAGCCCAAAACTCAGGGTAGCGTGATCATTTTCCTGATAAAGTCAGAGGATGTGAGATAAGAGTATCATGTTCCTGTGCCCAGCAGAGCAGCCTGAGCACTGCTGCAGTTTCTTGGCTTTTTCCTTCCTGCAGAGGGCTGTATCTACCAGGCAATCTGCAGCAAGGCCAGCACAGCCCGATTATTCATTCTGGTTCTTTTCGCCCAAGCCACAGGAATGTTGAATTAATTTCAAGAGGCAGGGAGCGTATCTCAGAGTTGAAGCACGCGCTCACCCTGGAGAAGGAACGTGAAGGTTTTCTTCTGCTCATGCCTGCAAATGTCTCCTGCACTGAATCTTTGTTGCTGATGTGATACAGAGTGAGTTTGCTGCCCACTGCTCTAGAGCACATGTGCCTGCACACACACATTCACTCCTGCTTTGGGTTCAGTGCAGAGGCAGGCTCATGTCCAGAGGTGGAAGAGAGGTCAGAATATGGCCCCTTAGCTTGGCAACATCTCCCATATATGTAAGAGAAATACAAATGTGCATTTGGTTGGTGAGAGATGCCCCAGAGCCTAGGACTGGAGTGAGAAATGTTCTAGTGCTTCTCAGGCTTATACTCTGTGTGACAAAAGCCATCAAAATGTAGTATGTAGTCTGGAGTCTCTATTCTACCCATAATCTGATGTTTGGTGAGGGAATCCAGGCTAAGCCCTCCCTACAGTTTACCTGGATCATTCCTGTGACAGCAGGGTCTATCCAAGCTCTTTCCCATTCCTCCTCATCCCCAACCCTTCTAATTCTCTTCAGGCTGCATGTGTCTTTTCTCTTCCCTTCTTCCCCTAGAAACCCACGCACTGCAGAGAAAAATTACTCCCAGCAGTTACAGGGTGGGAAGTACAACTTGAGAGAAGCAAAACAATGCACAGAGACGGGCAATTGTGTAATTTCCATCTATCAAGCTAACCACAGGAGTCAGGAAGGGTTGGACCATGTTTCATCTCTCCTAGAAACTGAGGCAGGGAGACACACAGTAAATCTGAGTTTCCATTGCCTTTCCTTGGCTCCAGCAGAGAAAATGCATTTCTAAGCTCCTTGCTATGCAATGCCCCAGTCTCCTCAGTGCCATGAATGGGATGTGGTGTTGCCCACCAGCAATGCAACACGTGCTCTCTCTGAGTGGTGTCCTGACCTCATGCCTGCTGAGTACCCATGTGTTTGGTATTGGCCTGGGTGTCTTGGGACAGGTCCCTAAAACTGACCCCCCACTCATATCTGTGTGCTTTGACAGACTCTCTTGGAACCCTTAGAAATTTATAAGAGGAACGACTTGTGCAACTGGAATGGCATCACCAGGGAACGTGTTGCTGACCACCATCACACATTCTCTGTGCTGAGGGCAGCTGCAGCAGCTCACACAGGTACAGACACACAGACACACAGACACACAGACACACACACAGCCCCTCAGGTGCTCAATCTGACAGATGGTAGAGGTATTTCTATTTCTCACAGGCAGCATGTGTGGCTCACACAGACATACATGCAGAAGACTGACACTTATTCCCTGCCTGCCTAAGCATTCCTGCACACACCCAGCCATTCTTTTTCATAATAAATGTCCATCTATTTTCATAAAAGGGCTAGGAGGAGAATACTGCAGATGTGTGGAATAGACCACATCGCTGCATCCTGCCTCCTCCCCAGTCCTTCCTGTCCTCCTATCCCCTGTTTATCAGCTCCTTTTTGGAAGGCTAATACATTTTAAAAAGGCATTCTAGAAACTGTTTGCATTGACAGAGATGGAGCAGCTGTGAGGAGAGCCAGCAGCCTCATGCACTACAGCTTAGGTAGAGAAAATCTCAGTGAGGTGGAGGGGTAGGACAGCATACAAATAGAGGCACACTGGACTGAATTATGGACTTAGAGTAATCAAAGGACATCAGTTGAACCTGTCCTTTGCCAGGGGCTGAATGCTCTTGGTGATGGGGGCTCAGGAGCAAATGGAGGCAAGACTGCATCCAAGTTGGCCAGGATGGTGTTCAGTGGCAAGGTGAGAGCACGCATTAAAGACACTATTCCTGTCAGGCCTGAAACTGCTCAGCTGTGTGTCACACAGCCTTCAGCATGACAGGAAAGACAAGGAGCTGTTTTCTGTCAGCTGAACAGGGTTATATGTACCAGGACTGCCAGCCTTTTAACTGCCTCTGTGTGAGCACTTGTACCTCACCCCTCCACAGCAGTGCAGGGATTGACACCAAGAGGGGACAGCAGTTTGGTCAGCTCATACCATAAGTCCACAGGAATGGAAAGGCTGTTGCAGTGGCCTCAGAGAGATGGGAGCCAGTCTTTTCCCTCTGAGATCAGCCATTTGTATGGAAAGAAGCACAGCCTTGCTGTATTGGAGCTGGTTGAAATGGTGCAGTCAGATTTGTGAGCCCAAAAGGAGCAGTTCCTCCTGTCTCCCACCACTTATGTTTGGTGGTTGGAAAGCAACTTGCTACCTGAGGGTGGGGGACCCACTGAGGTACTTCTTCCTTCTTAATTTTTTTTTTTTTTTTTTTTTTTTTGAGTGTGCATTTCACACAGAAAGGCCAGACCACAAAGGTAGAGAGCAGGATGGCTCTCAAAGGCACCACGGCCTCTCTGCTGCACCTTGCTCTGGATCAGTTCAGCCTCCAGCTTGGCAGAGGGCCCATTTCGGGGGCTGGAGGAACCCCAGGCAGACAGGGGTTGAGACCTGGCCAGGATTTCTTGGAATGTCACTGCTGTCACATCTGCAGTGTCTCTGCTCTAAATGCCTGTGACAGGGGCATGCAGCAGTCTCATCTTGCCATGCCATTTCCAATCCTGCTGCCTCTCTGCAATGAAGATGAATGTTGCCTGTCCCAGGCTATCACATTCCCATGTGTGTGAGCCTGCATACAGACAGCAGTTGGCTGCTGAAGGCTGGTGCTAGTGGGCCAAGTTGGAGGAGGCTGTGTATGGCGGGGCAGAGGGATGCAAGGAAGGAGTCAGGGAGGGTGGAGCAGTCTGGGTCTCTGTGGGTCATCAGTGAGGAAGGGCTGGCACTGACAAGAACAGTTTCCACCTCAACTCCAGAGCAGGGGCAGCACAAATGTCAGGAAGATGCAAGGTACAAACACCCTTTGAGCAGCCTGCAACCTCTGCCACAGGCACAGCACCAAGGGACACCTCGTGTCTGACAGCTGTCCTCTTCTGTGGGGACAAAGAGTCATGTCACATGCCAGCCCAACACTTCAGGGAGACAGCGGAGATGGTGCAAGGTGGCCATCACATATGGGCCCTCACAGGCACAGGCTGTGCAGGGAGAGGACCATATGTCCTGCCAGCACAGCATGCTTTGCTCCTGTACCGTGCTGAAGGGACCTGGCAAAACTGTCTGGATGGGAAGAACAGAGATAACAGGGGAGCAGGGAAGGGCGATCCTTGTGGGGTTGGACAGCAAGCAGTGTGTGGGGAGAGGGGGCCAGGACAGACTGCAGAGATGTCTCTGGGCTCCTGACCCCTGGGGGCTACACTAGCAGGAGCACAGCCCTTCACCTGAAGCAGAACTGGGGAAGAACTGCTGTGGCTGTGTTAAGGGATGTGGCAAGGTGAGTCATTTAACCTCCATCTGAGCTACCAGACTGACCTTAAGGGACTTACAGAAGAGACATTTTCTGCTGCCTCTTTAACTGTGGTGGGTGGCAGCAAGGTTCCTGGAGCTGGCTGAAGAGGTGGTGATTTGTGCAATTAGCATCTAATCAGTTCTATGAATATTTATTGCTAGTCAGCAAGCTTCTGAGTGACAGTGAAGCCCCATCTGATTGGGATCACATTCACAGGTAAGTCAGAGCCTCCTTTGGGGGTCATAGACCTCCCAGTGGGGCAAAGGTTCACAAAGGTATAACCATCCAGCAGTACATGGGAGGCACATGTGCAATGTGAACATGGAAAACTGTATTCAATCCTTTTTTGGAGAGATGGAAAAACTGAGGTTTTAAAATTGACTTGTTGGGGAGAGACACGTTGAAATAGTCTGAATATATTAACAAACAACACATGGCTGAGTTTGAGCCTGGGTATTTGCTTTTGGTTTTGTTGGATTTGGTTGTTTCCTTTTTTGTTTGTTGGGTTTTTTTGTGTGTGTGCTCTCTCATTTATCTTCTATTACAGCATGGGAAAGAAAATAAAAGGGAGAGAAGTATAAACCCCGGCAATTCTATGAAAATTCACATAACAGGAATTTCTTGGAGCTTGTAATTGACCCTTCCCCCAAAATGGCATAAAGTGTGCAGAAAGCTAGTATTTTGTTTCTTCAAAAAATACTACTTTGGGGTCTTTCTGTCATCATCAGAAATTTTGATCGTTCTCAACTTTGTCCAAATTTACGCTGCTTTCCAGGATCCTCCATTCTCTTCCTCTATCTTCTCTCTGCTCCAATCCTTTCACCTCACCTCTGCATCTGGCTTCTCTTTCCCATTCTGGGCTTTGCTTATCCCTCTCCATAAACTTGCCTTAACAAATCCCCTTTTTCCTGATGCTGCCTCTCCTGCCCTCCTGCTCCCTGGACAGACTCAGCCTGCCTTGGCAGAGCTCCGGGAAAACCCCCTATTATCAGTGGAATGTGAGCTGTTAAACCTCAGCCAAACCCTTCTGCTCCTGCTGCTCACCTGCAGCTTGGGTTTGCGCTGGAGATGCTGCCAAAAGCCTGTTATTACCCAAATGAAAAAGACACACAGCCCTCCCTGAAAAGGAAGACACACAGATAACAGTGATTTGCCTGTTGCCTGCTGCCTTCTGACTGAGAAAAACATCCCAAATTCCACATTTTCACTTTCTGCATGGAAAAGATCCATGTGAATTTTTTGTGCCTGGGTGGGAGAAGATCCTCAGAATTTTCATCACAGAGATCCCCTTCTTCTCGTGGTATTGTGCTTGGCCTTGAGTGAATATAGGTAGTATGGGAAAAACAACCCCAAAAGTAGGAGCCAGTAATAGACCCAGAGTAAACTGTATGGCAACAGTGGAGGAAAGAGAAGGCAGGGGAAAGAAGGGAGGGTTGGCAACTCTGAAGTCATTCTCATAGAGCACAGGGGCTTTGTTGTGTAGAACTGTTTTCCTTGCTGCAGCCTTCCACTTTCCTCACCAGTTGCACCTAGAGTTGTGATTTCAATATCCAGGAGATAATGGCCTGCTTGGTCCTCTCTCCAGAGGGCATTCAGCAGAAGAAAGTGTGCTTTGCACAGAGAAAAGCTAGAGAGACTTCAAGAGAGACAGTAGAAAGGGACAGAGGGGAGCAGGCAGCTCAGAGCCATGCAGGTGGCTCTGATGCCGGGGCTTTAAGGAAATTTTTAATTTTTAGGATGCTTAGGACAAAATGGTGAGAATCTGTATCATTTCCATGCACTCCTTTCATCAGACAGCTCTACTCCTGCTGTTAGGTGTGCTCTTATGCTCACATCTCCCCAAGTGTTTGCCCTCCTATATTCCCCTGCACCAAATATCTCTGCACCACATGCAGCTCTGCTTAGTCCCTTGAAATCACACACAGAAATACCTTTTTGTTTCGGTCTGGTTTGTGGTTTTTTTCAAGGAAAGGCCAATGTTTATCTTGCCCCATGGTGGCATTTATCTCTCACCCTTCAGAGCCAGCCTTGTTGGCCCGAGCAGCCCGATCTGCAGGTGAATCCAGGAGGCACTGGGAACCCTCTGCAAATCCAGGGGGTCATTGCTGTGAGGGAAAAAGGAGAAGAGGAAAGCCTCTGTCCTCTAGGCAGGCTTGGGAGGTGTTGTATATTCCTCCTCCTCGGGGCAGACAGGCTGCTCCTATGAGATGGGAATTGCTGAGAGATTGAAAACTTGTTGCTGTGAATTTCAGGGATGCCTGGCAGGGGCAGCTGGAGCGATGAAGGTTCAGCGTATTAAACTTACCATAGTAAAGCCATAATGGGATTTTGCATGCTGCTGTGACCAGAATACCCAAGCCAGCTCAGCACTTCACCTCATCAGGGATGCTCTCAATACGTCCTTGTTGCTCCAGCCCCTCTCCTGCACCTGTAGTGTGTGTCCCAGCCATGAGGCTTTAGAAGAATGTCTGTCTGTACAGGAAGAAGGGGGGACTTTATCCCTTGACACCACCCAAGTCTCATAGGCATGTTGGCTTCTTCATCTGCTTCTTTTAGGAGTGTGCCAAACATCATTTATAGTTGGGAATACATCATCAGGGAAGGAGAGAGGGCAGGATTGCTTTCTGGGAAGAGGAGAAAGAATGTGAGTTTCTGGGAAGGTGGGTCATCTGTATGTGGAAAGGACACTTGGGAAGAGAGAGATCAAGTGTCAAACGGGACAAGAATGAAGGGCATGGAGGAAAACTAGGAAGAGGGATGCTCCAGGGAAAGAGCTGGGAATGGTTTGGGGAGGGATACCTTCAGAATGAGTAGGATATGGACAGGGATCTGGGAGGAAGGGTAGCCAGGAGATGGGGCTGTGGGAGGGCAGGCACTGGGTTTGTACAAGGATTTGCAGTCAGGTGAGCACAAGGAGGGTGGTGGGCATTTAGAGGGGATATATGCACTACTTCCCACACAAGGTATATTCCCTTTATAAAAATCCACTTTGGAATCTGGAATCTGGGATTTGCTCTGTTGGATCTGCCTCTCCTCTACAAAGCATCTAAGAGAGTTCATCTTGTTAAATCCTCTGCTCTGGAGGTGAGGAGGTCAAATGCCTTCTGAAGGACAAACACTTAGCAAAGCGGTTTCCCTACTGTTGCAGAGACCTTAATCCCTTGCCTCCTTCCCCTGTTCAGGCTTTAATATCTAGAGGGGAGAAAAGATGAGAAATACAGGTGGATGCAAGAGTGAGTCCTCCCTCCATCTTGCATGGGACTCCAAGTCTGTGGAGTCCCAGGTGGATTGTGCTATCTGCCCAGCTCTGCAGCTGTCCTGAAGGGGTGAGGGCAGGGAAAGCCTGGGGCTCTCTCCCAGACCTGTGTCCTGACTAACTCACAGCCACCCAAATCTCCTGTTGAGACCAAGACTTTGCAACAGGAGAACACACAGGGAAAATGCCTGAGAACCCTAAGCATCAGGAGAAAAAAGCTAGTGTCAGGGTTTGCATGAAGCCCAAAATAGTACATCTGTTTCTGCCTTACTTTCTATGTTTTTGCTCAGAAGACCTCAGGCATTGCAGTGGTCTCTGTCACACAGAGCTGACTTTGGGGTGCAGCTCAGGTGCACAGGAGCTTGACTGGAAGTGGAAGAGATGTGAGTTAAATAAAGGAAGAGTTGTCAGTGACAATAATTTAGTAGTTTGGAGGTTTTAGGGTGACTACTTCTGACACAGTGGGTATTAGCACAAGGAAGTTGTGAGACATTTCTATGCATATTGTTCTTTCCTAGCCCAGAGGAAGCCAGGAAAGGACCTGAGGGTTTGCTCTTAAAGGACCTGAGGGTTTGGAAGTTTACTCACAGCTCAAGCTGTGAGTAAACTTGCAAAAAACCTGCATTACTTGGGTCACTGACAACTTGTCTGCCCCAGGGGCAATGCTCCCTGCTGGCTGGGTAACAAGGTCTTCCATCTCCAGTGCTGGCAGCGTGGCAGTCAGCCACTTGAGGAAAAGATGGATCAAAGCAGAATGCAGCCAAGGAAAACATGAGAGGGAGATAGAGTCCAACTCTGTGAGGCCAGGCTGAGTCTGCTAAGCAGTAGAAGGACAAAACTCAGTTTCTTCAGCACCCTGGAGGGTGAGGCAGGAGTATGGATAAATGGGAATGAAACCTAGTGTTCCTATGAGCAGGAAAGGGTCGGGGCATCATATTTACCCCTTCATTAGCCTTCCCTCCCAGCACCCAAATCAGACACCAGTTGACACCATTTCTGTGCCAAAAAAAGAGCCACGACAGGTACAAGGGAACAGCAGAGCAGATTAAGGGAAGTGCATGGAAATAGCAAAGACTACATTGCTCTACCTTTTCCTGAATGCTCTTTTCTTTCCCTTATTCCTTTTGGTACCCCATGTGCAGTGGTTTCCCATCTGCTCAGTGAGGAAAGGCAGGTGACTCCCTTTCTCTCACCACCTCTCCACAGAGGCTCTCCAAGGCCTGGGGAGGACAGTGTCTTTTTTGCCTGAGCTCTGGCACAGAGCAGAGAGGCAAGTCATACCTGACTGAGGATGGTGCTGCCACCAGAACAGGCTGGAAATACCCAGCAGGGCTCCAGCCAGCATCCAGCCACTCCTGCCCGGGGAGATGGCTCCATACACAAGCTCCCTCCTTCCCTTCAAGGGGTGGACATGTCTCCCTTTGTTCTTCTGAAGGGAAAGGCACCACTGGGCATAGAGGAGGGGAGCAGATCTTTGTGGGTGTTGGACAATGGTTCCCCACCTAGAAACAGGCATGCTGTTAGCAAACAGCACTGCACAGGATTGTCATCATGAGGTGTGGAGTCACAGGAGTAAGGTCCCTGACAAGAGGAAAGGGCAGTGCTGTACTCAGTACATACAGCCTGTTGGCCCTAATTTTTCCTCTGCTCTGGGCTCTGTGTGCCAGGATGAGATGCATCAGGAGAGGTACCATTTTGCTAAATCTTGAAGCTGACACTTTTGATATCCATTAGCGCTGCTACTCTGCCAGAGAGCATTAGTTAAGATACATGGACTGTTCCATCCCTGATCCCTAGGCTCAGCCCCTACTGTCTCTCCTTTTGTCTCCCCAGCCCAGACTGACTGCTCTTTCCAGTACTGACAACATCAGTCACCTCAGGTCCAACCCCCTTGTTCAACAAACTGTCAGTTCCATCTTTTACTCTGCTCATTTTCAAGGATTTTTGTATCTTGAGGAAAGCATCTCTCTGTGCAATGCACATGGACCGATACCCTGACACATACCTAGAAAAAGACAGAAGGCAAAACTTCCTTTCTTCTGCCTCCAAGAAACAGATATGAAGCACTAAATGGAGCAAAGGAAGGAGAAAGTTTGAAATACAAATGCTGGCATTCCCTCTTGGCTGCATTGCAGGACTCAGCAGAATCCTCTGCCAAGATTTGGTTTTGAGGCACTGTGCAAATAAGTTGTCAAAGCCACCCCTGTCATGCCTCCACTAGCTTGGGCTACTGAGCATCCAAAAGCAGCGTCACAGAATTATAAAAATATAGAATGGATTGGGTTGGAAGGGAGCTTACAGATCACCTAATTCCAACCCCTCTGCCATGGGCAGGGACATTTTCCACTAGACCTGAGTGGATTGCTCAGAGTCCTTTCCAGCCTGGTCTTGAACACTACTGGGGATGATGCATCCACAGCTTTCTCTGGGCAACCTGTTCCAGTGCCTCACCATGCTCACAGTAGAGGAATTCTTCCTAATATCTGATGAAGATCTGCCCTCTTTCAGTTTACCACCATTCTCCTTTGTCCTATCACTACACGCCCTTGTAAAAACTCCCTCTAAAGCTCTCTCGTAGTCTCTGCTTTGGTGCTGAAAGACTGCAGTAAGGCACCTCTGGAGCCAGGCTGAACAACAGTCCATGAAAAAGGATGGATCAGGAGCCAAGAGTAACACAAGCATGGGTAGGGCACTGACCTCACACTACCCAAGCAGGGGTGGTGATAGCAACAAGAACTGTTAACAAACTCCGATAAGCCAAGAGGATGAAGCAGACCTCAGATCCATTCAGGAGCCACACAACTACAGTGCACCAGAAGTGGATGCCTTGGAATGAGCTTAAATAGACTTCTGGGGCCTGGACAGAGGATGTGTGAGTGGAAGCCACAGGTAAGACTAACCAGAGCAGTTAAGGCTCATTAGTGCCCTTAGGGCCGTGACCCTATTTAATACCACTGAATGCCATGCCCTGGCTGTGTTGGTTACTGCAAGTGCCACTGGGGGTAGGTGGGCAGCTGTTACACTGTTATATTCAAGCCTGTGTTTGTGATGAAGAGATTTATACATGCGCAATGTATCTGTGCATATTTATATGAAGCTGTGTGACTACTGAATCCAAAGCAAAAAAAAATTGCAGCTGACAGAGCTGCTCAATCTACTCCCCCAGTAATCTGGTCTGCTCTCAAAAGTATGGGTGAGTTATTTTTACCATTTCTATCATCCCAGTTTAAATAAATTAATGATGGGAAAATCTTTTTCAGAAAGACAAGCCTTAGCCTTTTAATTTCTTGGTCTCAACTGTTGTATTTGGCTGAGTTTGAATCAAAGCAGCTGTCTGTCACTGTACCTAGACAAGTAGTAGAATGTACAAATATAGCTTGAGTGACTCCTGTTTAGAAAGATGCTGGGCAGATGGTTAAAGAGTTTGTAGCCATTCTAGGAAGTTGGAAAAGAAGGCTGTTTTCTTGAATATGGGGAGATGTTTTTGTCTGAGACCTACTTTATTAGGATATACTAGGGAGTTCTCACAGTGAGAAATACAGGAAATAAAAATTTCCTCCCTACAGGCAGAGAACATTGTCACCTTGTCCCTGTGCAGATTAGAGGTAAAATAAAGAGGTAAAAATGAAGAGAAGAACTGAATGTGTGTTAAGGTACCAAGCATGCACAGATGTCTGAAAGGATAATAGTCACAGAAGAACTGATTGGAAGTTGCACACAAGAAATAAGCAGCTAGACAAACAAAGTCTTTCAAATGTGTTATTATTTAGAAATAATTCCATAGCAAAGCACAGGTGTTAAAAATCAGTATCTCATACAGAAATTTCTTGGCAGAGCTTCTTTGGCAGCCCCATCCCACCCCCAGTACCATGGCAGCTCTAGGCTGTCTCTTGTCACGAACCCTAGCCTTACTTTCTGGCTCAGGCTGGGACTAAGATCCCTCTGACCCACACCACAAACTTCCACCCAGCACGACTCTCTTAGCAGTGTACATTTAGTTTTGTCTCCTCTGCTTTAAACCTACTCCAACCACACCTGTAGTTTTTATCTTTATACCTTCACTAATGGCTTTTATCCTCTCTACAGGATGTAATGGATTTTTATAGACAAGGCTCTTAGCCATGGTCTTTGCTGTACTAAAGTTCATCTTGAATCCTCAGATAGCTTTCTTAAAATATTTGAAATTGGAATTCAATGTCTTCATTCTACCCTGTCTACTGTTTTTAAAGGTAGAATCCAGCTATTTATCTTAGGAGCATGAGATAGTATTTGCAATGTCTCCTATCAACATTGCATTCAGGCACCAAGCAGAAAAATCCCTGGGACTGCAAAAATTCTGGAACTGCTTCTTTTGCACATGGGTATGCTCAAGTCCCCTGGGACAGACCAAAAATTTTCCTCTCCCAAGGTTCTTCACCCAGAGGGTGATGGGGCACTGGAAGAGCTCCCCATGAAAGTGGCCACAGCACCAAACCTGGCAGAGTTCAAGAAGCATATGGGCAATGCTCTCAGGTGCACAGTGTGACTTTTGGGGTGTCTTGTTCAGGGCCAGGAGCTGGACTTGATGTTCAGGATCAGCATGTTCTGTGATTCTGTGAGTTCCTAAGTCCTCTTTAGGCACTTGAATTCCCATTGATTGGAAGGGACTGTAACTGTGAAAACCGAAGTAATTTGTCATTCCTTCACTCTGGTTTGTAAGGGCCAGAGTAGCCCAGAGACAGACAGACAGAATGAATGAATTAAGCAGCTCTGAATTAATCTCTAGTTTAGCAATATGTTCCTTTAGCCCTCAGGAAGGATTACACAGGCAACACCTTGGAGCTGACCTCTAAGCTCTACCTGCTGCTACAGCCCAAGGTTGATTTGCCCTGGATTTGAAGCAACTGCTGTCAATAATATAAAACTCAAGAGGTGAATAACAGGCCCCTTCATGAGATCTTATTTCTTTTTTCCCCAGCCACCCTCTCTGCTCCTGCAGCTTTAAACCCAATGAAGGAATTAGTAGTTTTCCTAATGACTGAAAGAAGGCAGATAAGAGGTAGGTCTTCAAATTAAGAATCCAAGACTTGATTGCAGCTCTTATCATATTTTTCCATTTTTTCCCCTTTTTCCCAACAGAAAATAAATTGCTTCAATAAATTATGTATTTAATCTGCATAGAGGACCAGCAGACTGGGCTCTCCTTTTAATATTTTCTATTGCGAGATAATCAACCCGTTTCTCTCACTGCATGGAACAAACTAATAGATTTTGAACAATTCCATTATTTGATGATTTCTACCATTATTAATACAAATTGTCTCTACTCGCTTTCAATTAGGGCATTTTTATTTTCTAATAAATCCCAATCAGCTTCTCTCAAACACCACCTAAATATGGAGAGATTATTGCACTTTCCATTTAAACAAAGAACCCATCACATTGCATGCCTCACCTCCCTCTGCTTCTCATGACTTTCCTTCTTCCAAACTCTTTTTCCATTTTCTCCTCTTGTCACTGTCAGCAGACCTCACTTACTTTCTTCTCTTACTGCCTTCTTCCAAATCTAATTGTACGTCTGTGGGATGTGGTTTGCCCCACAGGCAGAGCAAAGGTCTTGGTGGATTTTTTGTTGGGGATGGGAGGTTGTGGGGTCTGTGGTTTTGGAGGGGGAAAATATCCTTTATAAAGGCCCTGAGTCACACAAATAAGGCCACTGAAATGTTTGTGAGAAGGTGCATCAGGACATAATCACACAGTAAAAATGTAAGAATGATCCACCCTGAAAAAGCCAAAAAATCTAGAGTTTTGTCCTAAGGAACAAATGCTTCAAAACATGTAAATATAAACTATTATCCTCGAAATGGAATGTCACCTTTTCAGATACCAGCTGTTGGACAAACAGCTCTCTTACTGCTGCCAATCAAGTGCATTCTCTAAATGGTGCTGCTTGGAGCAGACATTCAGCTGACTTTTTAATTCAGTGGCTTCTGGGGTGGAACCTGCTGCCCTGGGTGCTCCTGCAGTGCAGCAGCGTGTCTGAGTGACATGAGATGCCTGGAGAGGTACAATTCAGTGAGCAGGATGTCTGCACTGCCAGCTTGAAGCAGTCTGGAGACCCATTCTGTATTCAGTGCTGTGGTAGCACAGTTTAGCTTGCAGAAGGGGCACCACAAAATCCAACCCAGCAGCTGGACAGGACTGGTTGTGGGGAGGAGCACCATGCACACCCAGTACCGTAGCAGCTCTCCCCCAGCACGGCAACTGGATGCTCTGAGGTAGCCACCAGCCTCAGAAGGTTACCAAAGGCATCCCAGCTGCCTTTCCCAGGAGAAAGGAACACAAACAGGCCATAGGTTTCTTCATACAACTCATCTTTTTTACTGCTGCTGCCTGTGCTCCTGAGAGGTAGGAGAGTGCAAGTTGTCAGCTGCTATGGCAACCCTGTCTTGTCTGGCAAGGAGCGGGAAGGATGAGAATGAGGGCAGGGGTGGGAAAGGGTGTGGTGATAGAAGATCTCCACAGCTCGGTTCAAGATAATCAATGTGCATTCATCATCCTTCATCACTGCAAAACAAATGAGGCTGCAAGGCAGAGGGGGGGGAGGCTGCTGTGGGATGGACAGGCATAAGGACAGGAGAGCTGGGTTGCTGCACGGTGATGGGCTGGCCATAAACTCCACATGCACGGGCTTCATCTCCTTCTGCACTTCGGCCACGTTGTTCACAGTGTGTGCCACACATCTCTCGCAGCGCATCGCACCTCCACCTCCCCTCCCTCGGCCTCCCGGGTTACTTGTTGCTGTTGCCCACCTGCATATGTCTCTGTGAGTGTCACTTCACAGCCCCTCCTGGACGTGCACAAAGACACACCTTTGCCCCCACCTGCGGGCAGGTTTGCAATTCACAGCTGCAGAGTATGGAGGTCCCTTATCCTGATGCAAGCCCCACCCTGCTCCTGTGATTCCGGACCCCGCACAAGCCCTGTAGCACACAGAAGGCGCCGCCACACATGGGCGCTCGCAGGCTTGGCCTCTGCCACATATGTTTGCATACACTGTCACAGCCAACTTCCCTCCTCCCCTCCCGAGCGAATTCGCTTGAAGCGTTTGAGTTCCCCGGCATGCACACGTCCTCCCCTCCGCCCCGATAGTCCCTCCTGCCACGCCAGCCAGCACCAGCCACCCCCGCAAAAACACACGCATGCAGATCGGGAGCGGCGGCAGAGCCCTCAGTGAGCTGCCGGAGCAGAACAGATGGCTTAGCAACCAAAAAAACAGTCATTTGCTCCACAAGTTTCTTCCTCAACGTTCTGTTTGTTTTCAGAACACGTTCATCACCAGAATAAAATCCAGGCAAGATGGGCTGATATAAACACCCCAGCCTTGATCCCTTGAGGTTTGAAATCCCACCTGCTTTTTGCACCCTTTTTTTTTTCCCCCACAGATTTCAACTCACTCTTCCTGAGACACCCCCTCCCCCTTTCCCACTTGCTAATGCCCCCCCCCCGCAATCAATCATACAGATTAACTTCATCTTCCTTGGGAGACAATACCAGCTGGAAGGCATACTTCATATATTTCAATGCTCATTTCTCCATTTCAGGTGTGTAACTGACTCAAAAGAGCACTTTGCCTTTTGTCTCATGCTGGAGTCACTTCCCTGAAAAGCATTTACTATAGGTTTGAGAAAGCTGCACAGTGGATCTGCCACAGTGGGCATAGTATCCATCAGGTAGCACATGCTGCAAAAAGAAGGTTTGGGGATATGTTGCAGCTTCTTCTTCCTTACACGGAATTCCTGTCTGGGACTTGGGAGACCAGATAAAGGGGCACTGGGCACTTGTATGAGTGAGGGGAAACCATCTCTCACAAGCAGGAAGGAAGCTGTCATAATCTTTTTATGTGCTGCATCACAGCTGAGTGGGAGTTTTATCTCACACAGGTCACACAGGTCAGTTATCAGGGCTGACCTTATCCAGGAGCTATGGCAAGGGGCAGGGGAGTCTTAAACCCTGCCCTGATGCAGCTTTCTGCAATCTGTGGGGGTTGGGGGTTCCCATCCCTGCTGTACATCAGCACCTGAGCAGTTCTATCCATCACTAGAAGCTTCTGGTCAAGCTGAGCTGCAGCAGGAGGCAAATCTGACTCTGTCCAGGGATGTATCTGGAACTGGGTCTCACAGATCCACTCCCCCCACAACTTTACCAAAATTCAGGGCTGGGCACTCAAGATGCAGGGTCCAACCTCCCCTTCCAGCTGAAACCAAGCTACTTTTACAAGCAAGGCAATTAACAGCTCTCTGTTCATTCTCACATTGACTCTTAATGATGATGCCTCCTGGGAGAATTCACCAGATGCATGGGGTGGGCAGGGAAAAGTCCCAGGAAGGCAAACAGCTGGTTCCAGTGAAGTAGGAGGAGAAGAGAGCTGGATTTGTCTGGGGTCACTCTATGACTTCTGGACAAATTCTCTCAAACCCTGTCTCCCTGCACTTAAACAGGAATCTCTGCTTTTGCAATGTTCTCCGCTGTAAAGGAACTGCACATCTCTGTTTCATCACCGAGGACAGGCCCCAAAGCCCCAGAGTACAGCCAATTAAGAGCCAGGCTGTGCACAAGCTGCCTTTGTATTTCCAGCAGTAGTTGGGGTAGTGCCCTCCCTGCACACCTCTTTCCCTACTGCCTTCCCCATGAAAAAAAAGAAAACATAAAAAGCTTCTGCGAGATGAAAAAGAATTTTTGAAAAGAAAGGCTAGATGAAGAGGTAATTGCCAAACACAGTCAGCATGAGGAGAGGCAGTGAGAGGTGTGAGAAGTCCACAGGTATGTGAAGGTAAGGAGTTGTGTCAATAATTCATGAGGAGGAGGCACTCCTGTGCTGTGAGGCTGCTGTCCTCAGCCAGTAGTGAATGACTGACCAGGGCAGCAGGCAAGGGAGGGTTCAGAAACGTGGTCCAGGCAGGCAGAGTTTGATGAGACGGGGTCTCGACAAAAGAGGGATGCAAAGGTTGAAAGGAGAAACTGATCCTTTATGGGAGGTAAATGGTGACTAAGGAGTGCAAAGTACACAAGTGATAACTTTTAACCCCAAAGAAAAGTTGTGCTCCCACGTGATTATGCTACGTCATGCTTACCTCTGACTTAACCAGCTGTGTTATACTTAGGGGATCACACTTACAGCCCAACTTAAACCAAACACAGTCATCCATGCTGTGTCCAGCTCATGACACAGAAAGTTTCCGTATAAGGGTCAAGACAAGGTCTGCAAGCCTGCTGTGGTTTTTTGTGCATCACCAGGCTCTTCTGAAAGCTCGAGGCTGTGATCTCTGTGAGACTCAGTTATGCTATCCAAAGGAGTTCTGCTCCCCTTCTACATCTAGACAGGCTGCACCATGCCTTGGAAATCCCATCCCACATCAACGGAACCAGGGACTGCAGCCTGCCACAATTGCCTGCCCACCTGCGCCCCTGCCCTGCCACATCAGGTAGGCACAGATGATGAGGTCTCACTGCACATGGGCTCAGCACAGGACAGGTGCACATTGCAGAGCAAAGCTGAGATGTGTTCTGGCATGTTGAAGCTCAAATTTAGCCTAAAGAGCTTTTCCTTTGTCCCCATGGGCCCTTCCAGGGGAGGAGGGCATGAGCGTCAGCCTTGCCACCACCATGAAATTGTGAGCAGTTGTGCTACGCAGCACAGCAACAACTGTGACATCCCGAGGGGAGTCATGGATTCGTTATACTGTAACATATCTGGGTCAGAACAGGGCAGGCAAGGGGAACTGACAGGACAGGGAGAGCTGAAATCCTTCCTCCCAGGCTGCTTCCACTGTGAGCAAGAACAAGCACCCACAATGTCAAGCAGGCTGTTGTGATGGCTGCTGGAGGCATCCAGGACTTTTCCCAGAATTATTGTGTCTGTGGTCTCCAGAAACAAATCACAATGTCATCCTTTCGCTGAGTGTCCTCACCAATTGCCAGGCTGAAAGACCAGGAAGAAGTAGGAGTTCCCTTGCAAAATCAGTGGGTGATCAACACACCAGGAAGGCTCCTGAGCCTTTCACATCTGGTTCCTGTGCAACCCTCTCATCTAGTGACAACCACAATTTCTCCTGCCTTCTGCTTACCCTGGGAGTTCTCCCCCAACCTTCCAGCCCTGCTCCCTCCCTCCTCCATCACTGTGAAGACACTAGCAGGCTGTGAGATTGGATCTGGGGGATGAAGGCTGCATTTCCTGACAACGTCAGTCAAGGTTTGGCTTGATCAGCAGACAAACCCTTGGGCCTTCCATGTGTTTCACTCACCCTTACTCTGATGCTCTCTCTCCCAGAAAGCTCCCCCACAGACATCACCCAATGCAGTAATTTCTAGCACCACAGGGTCCTCTACATTTTTGTTGCCTTTACTTCCTCGGTGCACCCATTAAAAAAAAAACTATTATCACAGAGGGCCATTATAGATAAATGGTCTTGTGACAGGTCTGTTTAGCAGGGGCTGGGGAGGAAGCAGGAGCCTGGGTGTGCAGAGGTGGGGGAGGCTGGAGCTGTTCTCCCGCTGACAGCGGCATTCATCCGCAGAACTGTGCAGGACCTAATTAACGTGCAGCGATGCTGCCCGTGGCAGGTAGTGCCACGGCAGGACATCAGCAGGAGGTGAACAGACAGAGAAGAAAGAGAGAAGAGGGTAGAGGGATGAGTGTAAGAATAGGGACAGCAGGAGAGGTGGGGAAAGGGGAAGGCAGGCAGGGCAATGAGGGCAGCCCGCTGCTTCTCCGTCACCCTATAGGTGCATCCTCCCTCAGGCTTCCCAAACAAATTCATAATTGCAATGTCTTTTTTTTTTTCCCCCTCACTGCTGTGAAGTGACAGCCCTTTTTGTAATGTTAATAACATCTTCAAGTCCAGAGCATCAGCCAGAGCCCATGAGGGGCAGTGAGAAATGCAGGGGTGTGGGGCAGGGAGAGAAGCGGAGCATGTAAGGATTTTTTTGCTCTGTCAGATGAATTCAGGAATTGGGCTTTTGGTTGACAAAGAATAAACTACCCCATCCAGGTCTAGAGAGCCAGGTCTTCTCATCCATGGGCACACACCTGGCTGAAGGAAAGAGGATGGGGATGAGGAGTGTGGAAGGGGAACAGAGACACGTGCATGGGCATACAGGGTGGCAGGAGGTTTTGGTGTCAGAGGGCCAAATCGACACACTTCATATAGCTGAGAAAGTAGACGATAAAAACCATCATATGGCAAGGGGAGACACAATGTCATACCACACAAAGCAAGCTTTACTTACAGTGACTGGATGGAGGGGTGGGGAAGACACTTGGTGGTGTGCCCATGCACGTTTGTTCACCGTGTGCACAGGCTTTGTGCTCATGTGCCCCTGTACACTCAGAGCTCTCATGGCCCACGTGCTCAGGCTCTCCACATGTGTCTGCCTATGCCCACCTTCCCCACGTGCCCATTTGCTCAGTGTGAGCCTGTGAAAGTCAAAGTGGCAGCTTGGGTTTGTGCCTGCGAGGTGCTGGCCCAGGCTGTGGTTGCACAGTTGTGCAGCTGAAGCGTGTGTGTGTGTGCCTGTGTGTGTGCACACAAATATCTGCTGCTCCCCTTCTTGACCAGCTGAGTGCCCGAGGAGCTGCAGGGCACGCCGTGTCCGGACAGCAGCTCCATGCTCCTGGATGCTGTGAATGATACAGGCTAGCTGTGGCAGTTCTCAGCAACTCAGGAGAAGGCTCTTAACTTGCACAGACAGCCGGTGCTGGGGGCAGCTGGCAAGGGGCTGGAAGCCAATCTACTTTGACAGCTGCTCTGCCAGGGGTGGTTGGGGGCTTCTCTCTTCATGTTTTCACCACAAACTGGTTACCTAGTGTGAGGCTAACAAGGCCACTGCTAAATCTGACAGAAATGGGATCTAAGGGGACAAGCACAGTGTGCATTAAGCAGAAGAGCATCAGGAAAGCAAAGCACTCGAGAGCTGCACGCTTCTTGGTTCAAGCGCTACTGATACACATTCATTTCATGCTTGCTGTTTTTTCTCAGGGCCCCTCTTCCTGTCTGTCTTCTGTTGCTCCTCCTCTTTCTCCCCACCTCCACCACATCCTTTTCCAAAGTACCTTCCCTCTGTGACCCTACTGAGCACCCAGTCAGGATACTGGGAAAGCTGGAGCTTCCAGTGTCATTGGGACTGGCTCTCTGGATATCTTTTGGCAAAGAAACCTGAGACGCGGCTACAGTCATCCTCAGCTGATGCCACACTTTGGTCGGCATGCATGGCCTTAGCCATCCTGGGAGACCCAGAGCCAGGCAGGTTGCCAGCTATCACAGAAAACTGTTGGAGCCAACAGGCTCCTGACAGCACTGGTGAGCCTCCTGCTATGAGTAAGGGAAAAAAACCTAACAGTTTTGAGCCTGTTGGGGAGATCCAAAAGGGCTGTGATGTCTCAGCATAAAGTTCATCCTTGTAGATAAGTATTGGATACAGGGGGCTTGGAGCAAGTAAAGAAAAAGAGGGGAAAACAAACAAACAAACAAACAAAAACAACCACAACCTCCCCAAAACCCAAAAATAATCCCCCCAAAACAAAAACAAACAAACAAACAAAAAAAACCCCAAGTCAACAACAACAACAGCAAAGAAGTGGTCTGGATTACTCTTGAAAACTGTCCTGAGTCTATTCTGAGTCTCTCTGGCCCTGTCATGATCATCCACACTGATCCATTCTCCATAGCCTCTCTTTCTTCCTTCAGTCCACTGCAGAAAGGCTGGTTCTTTTTCCAATCTCACAAATGAGTTTGAGAGGCCAGTGAAAACCTAATTTTCTAGCTCCATGAGTATTGGGAAGGAAAGAAAAAGAGTAAAACGTGTGACTTGGCAGAGGCAGCAGCTTTGTCGCACATCACCCCATAAATCTCATGCCTGACAGAGTTTCTAATGCTGGAGTCACTTAAAACCATGGCATCGTATTGGGTTAAATTGATGGATGGCACTGAGAGAGGGACAGCCTAAAGCACTGAGCAGGGACCCTGCCTGATGGCAGGCCTCTCACTCTCCTTCACATTCTGCTCCCTCTCTCCACTAATGGAGCCTCATCTCTTTAATCAGAAAGCAAGTGCTCTCCAGGTTACTGCCTGGAACACTCAGAGGCACTCTTCAGGGAGACCTGCAGGCAGCAACGCTCAGCTTGTGAACTCTTCAGTCAGGAGAGGACAAAAGAAGGGAAAGCACAAGGCTGTTCAGAGTGTTCATACATGAAGGGTTGTGCTTCCTCAGCTGTCTGCGGTGTCAACAACAGCCCATCAAGTTGTAGGAGAAGCCCAATGCCAAGCCAGCCTTGGCCAGAAGACAAATGAGTATAGAGGTTCTCAGAAAATGCCACCTCTAAAATGAATGAAGAGAATTATGTTCACTCATTCCAGAGAAAGGAGTGGGCTCCTGGGGCAGCACTGTGGAGGTTGTGGGAGATTATCCCAAGGCAGGGCTCTGACCTCACTGCAGCCAGTGCTGGGATCAATTTAAGCCTTTCTCAGAGCCTTTCTTTAACTCCCTGTTTTCATCCCTTCTCAGCCTAATTTACTGAGAAAGGGTTTCTATAGATACCTGCCTGGTTTGGTGTTATTTCCTATCCTGTGGTGATCTTAGTGCAAAACAATGTCAGAACATCCCACAATCCTGTGAACATCAATTTTTTACTTCCACTCTGGGATCAGATCCTTTGGCATTCAGACTACTCTGCTACCTGTGTCTGCACAGCACCAAACACGAACACTGTGAATTGCCTCACACCCACTGTTGCTTTGAACCTCTGTCTTCCACTCCTCCCACCTGTCCCATCCACCTTTTCTTGCAGTCCCAGAACCCTGTCCCCTGCTCTGCCACTGCTTCTCAAGAGCTGCCTTCCCCCTCTGCCTTACATTCCCCACCTTCTCAGATTCCCCTCCCAGACACTGTATTTTTCCAAGTTTGTTCCCACTACATTTTTTTCCTCTTGATGTTCCCCAGGGAAATCCTCTTCTGTTCTTCACATCATTTTTCCTGCAGGTGCAGGACTCATTAGGTACCAAGTTTACTCTTTAACTGTCAAAATCTGTAAATCAAATGCCCCCTTCAGAGGTGCAGAAGTGTTTTGACTGAGGCTTTCAAAAGATGCCTGCTGTGATTTTGGTATCCAGGCCCCAACACGGCTGCCAGTCCTCTCTCCTTTCACCTTCAGCACCTGGCTCAGCATCAGCTTTGTCCTGTGCCACAGGAGCTCTGGGTGGCCATTCTCACTCCCTCTTTTGCTCTCTGGGGAAAACACAAAGTTAGAGTTCAGTATCTTTACCTTGTAGCTCCCACACTCACTGCCCTCTACTGTCACTGGGATGCAAACTTGAGGGTGGAAGGGAGACTCCTCGTGCGCCAGGGAAGCACTGGAATACAAATTGCACTTCAGGTGCTTCAAGGGAGGTCTCCTGAAATAAAAGGAACCTGTAAGATTCCTAGAGACCTCACAGAAGGTAGGCTAAGAAGAGCAGTGAGATGTGCTAGATCCCAAAAGGCCAAGGTCTGGAGGTGGGAAAGAAGTGGAAGTGGTCCTGGGGAGGGCACATTTCCTGCTTGGCTGCTGGCAGACAAAGTGACATCAGTCCTCCTATGAAGGAACCTGAGCACAAGGTAATTTCAGCTGTGGTATTTTCTAGATGCTGCCTATGTTGATGAGCAGGGCTGCTCCCTTGAGCTTACCCTCTGAACAGACTGTGCATGGGGCTGGAAAGGGGAATCTGAAGGAGAACCACAGTTTGGGACAGAAGAAAGAGGAATTGATTTTAAAACACTGCAGATTTTGATCTTACCTGCTTGGGTGGCTGCTTTGAGAGGTGGGGGAACAGAGAGGGACCACACATGGTCCCTGCAGGTAGTAAGATCAGCAGATGTTCTCAGCCAAATGTCTCCCTCTCAGAGCTGGGTCTGCTTCCTGAGGCAAGGGAAGCCTTTCCATCCAAGGCTAAACTATCTGTGACAAGTGTCTGCCACCATACCATCATGTTCCACCTTCTCTGACAGTTTCCAAGCACCCCAGCATTTCTAAGGTGGTGGCCCCCAATGTCCTCCCATTCACTCATTTTTTGTTGGATATTTTCCCTGTTTTACACCAGCATGAGCCCTACCTGGTTCTTAAGCAGGAAGGGACTCCTGGAGTCTCCTGACACCACATTTGCCTCAGCAAGAGGCTCCTTAGGTGGCTGGCTTCTGTGTTCTGAGGTGCAGCGAGCAGGACGGGGGCACTGCCTCAGTGTGTGCTCCAGGGGGGCTGCTATAAGAAAGAGGGCAGGAGCAGGGGAGAGGGCTGGATGGAGAGAGATAGCAAGTGGCTCCTGCTTCCCCCAGCTATTAGAGAGGCTGCCACACTTGCCCTGCAGTGTGTGGGAACTCCTGATGCCCCTTGGCCGTGTGTAATCTGTGCCACACTCAGATGGCACAGCCTGCTTCACCCCTCTGCCTCTCAAGGCTCTGCCTGCCCAGATTGTTCTCCACTCTAATTCCAATAAAAAGAGCAGCAGGGCAGGAAGACATCACCCCTTCCCAAAACCAAGATAATTTTTCCTGCTGACAGTGAGAGTATTTGTCTTTCACCTCCCTTCTCCCCTCTCTCCTCATCTCCTTTTCTATGTGTTACATTTTCTCTTCTAATGAGGGCAACATCTGCTTCTCAGCCTCATTTGAATCCCTTAGCATCCTCCCCCAGGGAGTGCAACAGGAGCTTGGCAAAGAAGGGCAGGTAGCCACCACTGGAAGATTGTTCTCCTGTCAAGATGTTGGGTGCACAGGATGAATCACTGCAGCGGCTCTCTTGGCTATGGGTGGGAGCAGGGCTGCTTGTGTAGGAGACTCAGAAAACTCGGGCCCCCAATCTCTGGGTGTTTGAGATCTAACGTTCAGGTTGTCATACTTATCCCCCAGAGGTTATTTTGAAGCCTGTATGCTTCAAAAGCCCATGGAAGTATGGGCCTGCCCTGCCTGTTCAATCTGGGGGACACAGATTTAGTACACATGCCATATCTACGCTTTTGAAATCTCTTGGGGGAAACCTCTGCTCTTCCAGTTCCCCAGCCAGCCAGCCCAAGCAAGGGACACCAAATGTGTCACCTTGTAGCTGTGTAGGACAGACTTTTCGGGTGGAGCTGTGAACAGGGATGTGGGGGTCAGTCTTCCATCCCCCTAGGAGCTTGGGCTGTGATTTCTTGCCTGCGAGACAAGGCCAAAGGCTGAATATTTGTAAGAGCAGCCTCAGGTACCGGAGAGCCTGCATGTGGCTTGGCTCTGAAGCAGAAATCCCCATCTTTTCCCCGTGCAGCCTTGGATGCACCAGCTGCCTGGCTAAACCTGGTGACTGTGCTAATTGGGAGCACAGGGAGAGGGGCTGAGACATGTCAGGGAAAGATGGAGCGACTGAAAGAGCAGGCGTCAGTGGCGGCATCGGGGGACGGTCGGAGGGAGAGGGGAAGATTGCATGGCGGGATGAGGAATGGGAAAGAGGCTGAGGAGAATGAGCGGCTGAGCCAAGCAGAGCATTTGGGAGAGCGCGAAATCATGCGTCAGAGCTGCAGGGACTCAGGGACAGTGTCACAGGCAAGGCTGAAATATAAATGGAAATTCTCACTGAGCCACATCAAAGCCATATTGGTGAATGAGAAAAAGGGAGGCTGAAGGAGTGAAGGAAAACCACACAGCCAGGACAGCCCATCCAGAACCTTCTGAGGCATCCTCAAGTGGCACTGTTCCACCCCATCACTGGAAGCTGCTGAGCAGAGGGCCAAGCAGTCAATGGGGTGGGAGAGTGCCATTAAGTCATTAGTTTGTCATTAATAAAGCAATAAGGAGAGTGAACAAAGACACACAGGCTTTTTAAAAAATTTATTTATTTATTGCCTTTTTCCCTATCACAGATGTACACACACACTCTTCCTCCCTGGATCCTGCCTGGACAGCTCTGGCACCCTCGGCAATCAGCTAGCCCTCCTTTTCCCACCACCTCTACTCCCAACCTGTGTCTCCTACAGGAGGTGTTTTGTGTGCTGATATTTCTCATCAGGACCCCAGGAATACATCAAACATGTGACTTTCACTGCCCCAGGTGCTAACACACCTTATAACTTAACAACATAGTTGGTCCTTCCCTCAGTCTGGTCCTAGAAGACCTAGAGAGGCTTGGGCTGATGAAATGTGGACAGATGCTGCTCTACTCTTCCAAGAGCAGCACCTGTCCAACAGCTATAGGCAGTCCAGCTAAGGTGAGAGGGAGGTAGGGGAGAGGGAGAATGATCTCTTATGTCAGTGGAACTGTGGTGTCCCTTGCAGAAAAGGCTGGTCTCTGACTTCAAGAGTTTTCACCCTGTGGCTCCCTCATGGCCGCGTTTCATTTAATTCTGTTTTCTGCTTGGCCACAGCTCCGCACACGTACCAGCCCAAGTCCCAGAGTCACCTTTGGCCCCAGTCAGATCTGCCTTCTATCTACCTCCTTTAGTCATGCTGCCTTCTACGCTCAGATTCCTCTTTCTCTTTATCTAATACTTTTGTTCTCCCACCTCTCTGTATAGTGAATTTCATGGCACTGGAGAGGAACATTAGAAAAGTCCAGGTGGAACAGTGCAGATTAGCCCAAAGGTCTGCCTGTTCCTACCATCTGTCTTTACCCACTACTCATTCCCCTGTGTCCCAGGAAGAAAGCTTCTTCCAGAGCAAAGGGGGATGCCTTCTCAGACAGAAATAGAAGTGCTGAGAGTGTAAGTGCCACAATGCCATTGAGGCCTGCAGGTTGATGACTCCAAGGACTGAGCTGCCAAGAACAAAAAGACAGCTGGGTGAGCCAGTGGCATCTTTCAATCTCATCTGCTGTGGTTTCCTAATGCCACAGAGCTGACTCTTCTTCACCAACAGCAAAATGGTGAATCTCTGCCTTTGAAAGCACAAAAGCCTAAAAGCAAAAGGGATACCCTTGAGGGAGAAACAAGCACATTTTACCTCAGTGGATAAGTTCACATTGAGAACTTCGCAGCTTCCTGGTGACTCCACATGGGCTACATGAATAGAGAAGCAAGCAGAAGTGTTTCCATTTGAGGAGACTGAGGTTCTCTGTGGTATACCAGCAAACCTAGATCTTCTGTCTGACAGAGCCCCAGTGTCATTTTGTGAGCACCACTGTGCCGTGAGACATGGACAGTTCCCTCTTGTGTAAACAGCACTGACTCAGCTCCTGCAAGGCAGAAGGAATTCTACATCCAACCATTTCATCAGAGAGAGTGATCATGAGCTCGATGGGAGGGCAACCCTGACAAAGCCAGTTCAGTGAACACAAACCACTGCCCACATCAGAACTACTCCTGCAAGTGCCAAGAGGTTGCTGGTGTTCTGTGGGAGGGATGTCACCTGTGTGGTGACATCTTAGCAGGCCCGTGGTCACACAGTTTGGATGAGCAAGGCCTCTTCAAATGCTTGCTCCAACACGGTGTAGCAGCAGCACCAGCCTGGGGCTCTGCCTGAGCACTCTCTGGGCACAGTAATTGAAGCTGGAGCCAGCAATATGGACATACACAGTCTGCCCCACACCTCTCAGTGCAGTCAAACTCCATGGTTCTAACATTTTTTCTCTTCAACTTGAAGGTCAAAACCCAGTTTTCCCTGTGAGGTCAGAGCTTAGGAAATGCATTTCAGTTTTCCTCACTTGGATCAAAATTGCCTGATGAAGAAATTTCCCATGGGTCCTAGACATGTTCAGCAACCATGTCAACCCCCCTGGTCCACCCTCCCATGCTGTGAAGGGAAAGAAGAACGTCTCCCTGCCCTGCACAGCACCCTCCCATCCCTCACCCTGCCTGCCATCGGTCCTCATGAACATCACAGCCAATTCCTGTGCCGCTGGAGCAGCTGGCTTCTCTCTTGATTTTTCACAAGTGATTATCCAAGTCAGAATTTGTCACCCACAGAATGAAAGGAAAATGAACTTTCAATCACAGATGCAGATCTACCTGCTGAAAAAGAAGTGGGTGGAGGGGCGGGGGGAGAGAGAAATGGGCAAAGGAAGAGAAAAACAAGAAGAAGGGCATGTGCAGCAGAGAGAAGAAACTATGAACAGAGTGAGCAAGAATGAATACAGGAAGGAAACACAAAGAAAAGAGGGAGAAGGAGCATGAAGAGTCTGAAGTGAGAAGACTGAGGCAGAGCAACTAAAGGGTAGCTTTTCATGATAACATGAAAAATGAAGGGGCAGGGCAGGAGAGACCACTGTATCTGGAGATGGAGCAGCAAGGTTTCCTTATTTTCCTTCCCATCTCATCTCCCACCTGATTCAAACCCTCTACCCTCACCTCTTCTGACTTCCAGTATGACTGGTCCCTCTTTGGTTCTGTGAGGGGGATTCTGCCTGCCCTTGAGCCTGTGTAGGGGCAGGGTAACCACTGGGGTCTGGCTCTTTGAAATCCCTTGTCCCTCTCACCACCCTAGATCATGCCCACACACACACACTTGCACATAGTTATTCATGTCTCTCAGATGGCAAGATGGTTATCACACATCCTCTTAGTCATCACTTAGCAAAGATAAACACATTTAGTGCTTAATTTTCCCTCATCAGTCAGGCCTTCCTTGGCCCCTCTATCTTCTGCACTGCCCTGAATCTTCTCCATTTTCTTTCCATTTCAGTTAATAAGCTGCCCAGCCAAGCAGAGCCCTCCAGAGAGGGGCCAGCAGCTCCCTGACTCTATGCTTCTTTAAGGACAACCACTTCCCTCTCTCCACTCCCCCCTGCTCCCTCCATCTCCTCCAAACAGCAGCTCTGGATTTTGTTCTGTAATCTTCTCTACCCTTC
Source organism: Leptocoma aspasia (assembly GCA_013399835.1). Taxonomy (NCBI): domain Eukaryota; kingdom Metazoa; phylum Chordata; class Aves; order Passeriformes; family Nectariniidae; genus Leptocoma; species Leptocoma aspasia. The sequence goes on from VXAX01003260.1 coordinate 1,179,978, forward strand.
CCCTTTCTACCACCCTTGCTAAGCCTAGCAATTTGCCTCCAGGTCTCTCAACCACTATTCCCCTTAAAGAACCACTTATTGGTGTCAGATTAAGAGGGGCCCATTTTGAGGTTTGAGAATTATGTATGAAAGTGTATGTGCTTCTGTAAAATAAAAAGAATGTTGTGGCTGAATTAAGGAGTCCGCATACAAACAAAACTCAAAGACAAAAACCACCAAGTATTCAAAATATAATTTAAAATTCATTATGATAACCATATCTCAGTTGTATTAACCCAAAGACTTTTCATTACAGCTCAGTGTTTGGGGTGTCACATGCTTCCTGAGATGCTCATCTATGCCTTCTAGCAGCTTCCAGAAATCTGGTATTTTACAGCAGTGCTACAAAACCCTTGCAGCTATCCAGGTTGTAGCCCTGAAGTACCAAAGCTGAGCAGTGCCTTCCCTATTGATTGACTGGCCACATACCCACAACACAGTCAGATTTGGTCTTCTTGCAGCCTGAACATGCCCACAGTGACCTGTAAGATAGGGGCAGAAGGGTGAGGCAGCTCACTGCACACCTTGCCTCCAAAGCTGTAATGGGATCAGGCTTTGCCAGGTATCCCAGAGAAATGACAGGGAGAGCCATGGAAAGAAACCAGTCCTGCACTGTGCTGCATACAGCAATATAAAGATCAGCTCAAAAGCTCCAGTACAGAAGCACAAATAGATGCTGGACTGTGCAGCCACACACAGATCCCCACTGGGAAGGCAGGGAGGAATCCAGGACAGGGCTGTGAGTGTCTGACAGTGCTGAATAAAAGAGATGCTGCAGGTGTAATGATTGCTCAGGAGATTGCATTTGCTTGTGGATGAGGATGGACAATCTGACTGGATTTTGAATAAGTTCTGCAACAAACCGATCGAATGCCCTTTAATCAGATGAATTTAGCTTCTGTCTTTCTTTAAGATGGTTCCAGTACACAATCAACCTCCTGTTTTCAGCATTAATGGGCATCATCTAAACATATGCATGCACCATTTCCCAAAAGGAGGAGGTATGGGATAAAAGAGCAGTGTTTGAGAGAGGAAAGAGAGCAGTGTATTCTGAGAAAACAATGAAACTGCAGACAGGAAGTAAAAGACCACTAAGAAAAGCCTGAAGAAAGGGGTTTGGGCAGCAAAGAAATTGCCTCCTAGTTTTTGACATACCAAAGCAGCACTTTACAGACACAGAGAGTGTCCCCAGAGAACTTCCTAGATCTATTGTTAATATGTCTCCTTAAGGGAAAACAAAATACAGGAGCTTGAACATCAGCCAACCCCTTGAACCAAAAAGATGCAACACATTATCAGTGCAAAAGTCTGGAGCAGGGATCCTGTAATCTATATTTTCTCACTCTAGAGTGCATCTCCCATTAGGTTCACCTCTTCTCAGCACTTAGCTAGCCCCAAGTGAGTGGCCTGGGGGAATTTCCATCCTCCCTCTCTCATCCAAAGCAGCATGTGTGTGCCCTACAGCTCAATGGTAGCCAGGGAGCAGACACAAAGCTGCCTACACATCTGTCCCTGTCTTTGGGTGAGTAGAGGAAAGAGGGGAAAAGGGATGATATTTGAGAAGGATGGGAAGGGACTCACACAGACCCATGCCAGTTCTCTGCACACCGACTTTCCCATCCCCTACCTCCTGCTCCACTGCCGCCAGAGGGATGTTTTCCCTGGTGACTTCAGAAGCAGCAGGAGTCAGCCACTAATTAGGATCCAGTATGACAAAGCACAGAGTAGCCTGACACTGCTAGACCACAGTTGCCTAGAGGCAGAGGAGGCAGTGCCTGCTGGAGGATCACTTTCATTAAGATGAAGAACATCAAACAGCTTTCCCCGAACTGACATCCGTCTGTCAAAGGAGCCTGCAAAGAAAGGCAGAGCTGACAGGGGCCCGAAGGAGAATCTCATTAGGTTGGTTTTAGAGGGGCTTCTTGATGAGAGAGCTGTGGGGACTATCTTCCTCCTTCCCTCAGCAGTGGCTTGTGCCTATCAGTTTGTTGTCTCAGTTCTCGGAGGCTGATGAGGATGGACAGGTAATACCAATGGAGGTCACGGGCATGGGAATGTGACCAAGGAGGAGGCAGGGGACTGGAGGAGAAGTAGTGGAGCAGGACACCACAGAGAAAGTGCACAGAGGGAACATTCAAAGCACACCTCGCTTTTTGGTTCTGAGAGCAGGAAGCTGCTGTGAAAGGCAGACTACTCCAGCAAGCACCACGGGCAGTGCCGGGCTGCCCAAGGGGAGCCTGGTGGGAGTGGGAATAGCATCTCACCTCCCTGTGCACACTGTGCAGAAATTGAATACAGACAGCCTGCTTTTTGTGCATAGGATTTGGGATAGCTTTCACTCAGACACATCTGCACACCCCTAGTGCCTCTTCAAGTTCTCAATCCAGCTGAATTCACCCACAACCCAGCTTGAGAGGTTAAGGATATTTGTCCATTCTCATGGAAGCAGTGATGGAGAAAGACTCCTTCACTCCACAGACAACAGCAACGTGAATGTTTGGATGAAGAGGTATAACCCCAGAGACATGGCTCTCTGTGTCTGAGCTACAGCCACATGGCTCTAACATAGACCAGTGATTTCTAGAAGGCTTTAAACAGGAGTTTATCTGGAACCATAACTCCCTCCCGAGGCACTCCTGCTGGTAAGTGCATTCAGACACTTGCCCTGCAGTAAAATGAGAAGGCTGTGCTCAAATTCCCCAGGCAGCTCTCATTCAGTAATCACAACAAGTGTTTATCAGTGCCTGCAGGGACATCCTACTTACTAGGAGTGGTCAGCTGGGCATTACACTGTGCTCAAGTGGTTCAGCAGTCTTTAGAGTCTGGAACTGACCTTGCAATTTACTGCTACACAAGTTGGTGACATCATTCGGTCTCTTTAAAGGCTCATGTGGGCAATATCATTGCCTTTTGTTGAAAGTTGCTACTCACAGTCTCTCAGTGTTGAAGAAAAGCACGATGTTTCCATTTCCTTAGAAAGCTGATACCAATGGTCTGTCTTCTCAGTCACCCTTAGGGCTGCCACACATGACCTCGTTGTTTTGTCTAAGGCAAGGGTGGGACTCCTAAAGCCCACGGGCTGTAAATAGCCTGCAAGAGCTCATGAGCCTGGGACAGACACTTGGCATGTTCAAACGACCACCTCTGTCTCAGAGACACCTCTGGTGCAGGCCAGTGTCTATGAATATATCATCACAGTCTCAATCAAAGCTCATAAAACATATTCCCAACCAGGACTGAACGACACTTTGTGCTATTGCTGTGCAGTGCAGTATGTGGGAATTTGCAGCCAGCTGAAAGGTGCTGGGATAACTTGCTCTCTCACCAGCAAAGAACAGGCTCAACAGCCCTGCATCAGGACTTTGCAGTGATGACATCACCAGGGCATCGAAGAGCTTTGCCAGGTGATTTCTCACGGTACCTCTGAAAATCTGATGCTGTCCTAGGTTTTAAGGGTTAGCACAAATTATGTCAGTCAAGGAGTGAATCAGAAGTCTGAACACTGGTGTACGGTGCAAGGTCACCCACCTGTCTTCAGCTTCTCCAGAATATCTCCCACAGGTCCTGTTTAGTATTCACCAGCACTCAGCTCATGTCTTGGATAACTCAGGTCACTAAAATTGGCTCTGGAAACCAGAATCTCACACTCTGGATTCCTGAGGACCTGCAACAATGGTGCCATTTCTCATCCCCAGAGTTTACCTTTCTTCTAGCTTTTAGTTTCTCTGAGGACAGCCACTCAAACATTCAAGGCTGTTCCCAGCACCTGGCTCACACTGCTGTCCCTGCAGCTGACAGGGAGCTGAGCTGCATTTCACCCTGCATGAGCACTGCAGAAACCCTTGTTTTGCCAACACACTTATGTTTCCCTCAGTCTTGCAGGGCTTGGAAATGCCTGAGCCCTGACCAAAGCTAAGGGGTCTTTGAGCACTGGATGGCAAGCAGAAGCAGCAGAAGCAGGACAGCTTATGTGTTCAAGCCAAACAGGTGCTGGGAAGGAACACTATGTTCCCATCTTTCCAAGACTGGGAGTTTGTGGTGAGACAGGACTGGGTCTGGCCAGCTGCAGGACCTGGCTATGCTGTGCTGGCCATTTGGCTCTGTGGAGGAGCCTCCTGCAAGCAAGAGGAAAGCTGTCTGCCTCCTGCTCTGCTTTCAAACAGCACAAACACAAAGGCAGCAGGACAGGCTGTGGGAGCAGGACAGCAGCTACCATCTGCCAGGGCATTTTTGCTGGTCCTTTTTGGCTTCCCAGTGGACATGGAAGGGAAAAGGTTTATTCAACCAGTCTTCTTCACTTCCATCCTCCCCCTGCAGACCAGCCAGGTGGTATTTCAGGTTTGGTGGGGCTGGAGGGTAGGCACCAAAACAGGGAAGGCATTGTACAGACAGGAGGTTGTGGTGACTTGCACAGTGATGTGGTGGCATCATTGACTTGAGCCAGAGGGATCAGTGGATAGCTCTTACATCTCCCCATTCTTACACGAAATGTCACCCCACCACAATTCCAAGGCCCTTAAGTGGCTTCCCAGGCAGGGAGGAGGTTGGAGAGGCTCCATTTTGGCTCACCCCTTTTTGTGCCAGGCTCTCACACCCCCACTCACACATGCTCACAGGAGCTGTCTCGGGCTCTCTCACACAGGCTGTCTCACACACTCACAAGCTCTGACATGAACAAAGGCTACAGGACCCATGTCTCTGTGTCCTGTAGCCTTTGTTTTTTTTCCCTTTCCCTCAGTGTCTGTTTCACACACTGTCCCTCACACTTGTTCTTTCAGACATCTCTTTTTCTTCTGCCTGTTTCTTTTTGGCATTGGTGGGAGTTTCAAGGAACAAGGCTCTGTCTTATTCACTGTTTGCAGTATCTCATTCCCTCCTAGTCTGTACCAATTGGTTTGTTATATTACCATTTGGTTTGCTGTATTACTATTAGCTTTGCTCAGGACTCAGTTCCCTTCCCTCAAGGAGGAGCCAAACCCTTATGGCTTACCTGAAACATGAGAACATGCCCCATTTCCTAGGATTCACCAAGACATGCCTTCACTGGCAAGTCCATGAGGGATTTGCTTTAGACCCTGCTCTGTTTGGCTCTATTACCTGTCAGAAAGCGATGTTTGCAACGTGTGACAGGTTCATGAGTCAACCTGAACACCATGTGAGCTTAATGTGACAGCAAGCTATACCGTAGCAAAGATCAGCTCTGAAAGGTTAACTGTTGAACTGCAGTTCAGCTACCTGGAGGAACAGCTGATCCTCTTCTTCCTTATTGCACATGTGGATTATCACAATGGGTACTCATATGCAAGGACATCATCAAACACATCCTTAATCTTTGGTTTCCTTTTCTCCCCAGCTCATCAATGAGTGTAGGGAATGTTGCTTTTACAGCTTGATCATTGTGAAAATAGGAATTTATATTTTAAGCTCAAGGCTGCTCTAAGTGTGATGTCTGAAGATGGTAGGAGTGGCAAGGTTTGTGTGAAAGATCAGCTAGGATACAAGCAGAAATAAATGGACAGGGTGTCAGGCCCACAGGAGGAGGTAAATGCAGCAAGTCCAAAAAGGAGCTTGTTCATTTCTACATTTAATTTATCTTGTCCAAAAAAAGTCATTTATCTCCCTCTATAAACCTTGCCTCACCAACACTGTTCCAACTTGGCAGGAATCAGAAATGCATGGATTCCTCCATGCAGCATCACCCTCTGTTCTAACATGCCATTAAAACACAGAGGAATTTCAGTTCCATCCTTTCCAGTTGGCACAGTCCTTTCCATGACTTCCTGTAAACTGAGACTTCCATAGTGACATTTACATTCCTCCAGTCCTCAGGCACTTCTCCTACTCATCATGAGTGTTCAAAGATTATTTGGATTGACCTTGAAATGACACCAGCCAGCTTTCTTAGCAGCGCTGCATCCATCCCATCAGGGCCCAGGGACTGGCACATGTCCAGTTTGCTTAAGTATTTTCTGATCCTCTTCCACACAGGTTGAGTTGCTCCCTATTTTCCCCCAGTCTCTGGGCCCTGGCATTTCTGAAGGTCAGTATTGTTACTAAAGACTGAGCTGGAGAAGCCACTCAATACCTCAGTGTTTTCAATGCCTTGTCTCACCAGGGCACCTGCCCCATTTAGCAGTCAGACAGCATTTCCCAGGTCTTCCTTTTGCCTCCCATATTTTTGTATTCTTGTGATTTTTAAGGTTCTGGACAGTCATGGGGAGCTCACCTGGAGGTTAACTCAGAGACACTCAGCACTGTGTCCCATGGGCAGTACTGCAGAGCGTACCGACCATCTGCTCGAGAGAGGACCTGGAGCCAACTGCAAACAAGGTCATTAGCAGATCTAGAATAGCCTGACACCTTCCAAGATCAATCCCACACAGACTTCCCTGCCTCAAGACCGATCCTGGCTCAGAAGGGGCTTTAGGTCATGAAGCCATGTGTTTCAACTTTTTCCTTGTCTATTTTCACCAATAAAATCTTGGGGTTTTTCTATCCTGCCACTTCCCATACATACTCCTGCGTCAGCAATCACTGACATCAGCAGTCTTTGTCATGAGGCAAACTTTGCTGCTTATAGGATTCCCCTGCCCTGGTGCCATGGCTCTCCCTCTCTCATGTCATCTGATGTGCCTGGTCTTGGTCACACCACCTGCCTATGTGGGCACTCTGCTCCCCAAGGCAAGCATGTCTCCAGAGGTGTACTGCCTTGTATGTTTTCATTCAACAAGAAACCCAAGCTAAATGTAGTTCCTTCTCCTGTTCATTTGTCTGATTGCTGCTGTGTACATTTAAACGTTTTTGCTACTGCATATCCCACTTGCCCTTTTGGTAACTGTGTGCTGGGAGAACTGGAAACAGCAGCTGCAGAAACTGTTCTGAGTCTCTGAAACTGCTGCAATGCTGGGAAGTTCCAAATGCAGCTTTTTTCCCATCAGGTCTGTCAGATGATCTTAGTATCAGGCTAACAGTTATCTGGCATTTCAGACCATTGCAGCAGCCTTGCTGGGCAGACCTTGGCACAGGGCTGACAGAGGTTGGATAAGATGTGCAATAACGCAGAAGAAAGGATGTACTGGATTGTCATGAAGGTCCATCTGTCCCAGTGTTCTCTCTCTCTCTCTTTAATACTGGCCAACAGCACTTTAAAGACTTTCAAAAATTTGGTTTAAACATTTGGCAAGGAATTTCATCAGCTATTTCTTTACTATGATATTTTTTCTTGAATTTTCTCTTAAACCAGATTCTTAATCATTTCAAGGATACTCAATGTTCTCACTTGGGAAGGAATAGCCAGTACTTTTGCCCTGCTTGCCTTCTCCAGACCATTTGTAATTTTAGAATCCTCAGTGGAGGAGAAAATGCAGACAGCTTTGATTCATGCTGATATGGCAGATTTTCTGCTGATTTTCCACAAAATATTTCCTTCATTTGAAGAAAGGTCATGATCCCAGCAGAGATAAATTTGCTGCTTCTGCCTGGTGGTCACCTGGAGATGATCATACAGAGACCAGAAAACCTGTGCCTTCTTCCAGTGGGCCTTTTTCCTGCCTGAGATCCCAGCAATGGAGCAGTAAGCTATGAGGGCTGCCCCATCTGGAGGATGAGAAGCCCTGATGCCATTGGCTGTCTGCAGGGAATGTTTCTGGCAAGAGCCTTCTGGATGTGTGCTGTCCAAGGAACCCTGGTGCACATCCAAGGAATCTCTTCTGTCCAGATGGTTCCAGGTGGTGACAGTAGAAGGAGCTGACCCATCAGGGGAATCCTTTCCTGCCCACCAAATCCCCTCATTTATCACAGCAGGTTGGAAGCACATGCTCCACAACCCACAGCAGAGGAGCCCGGCTGCAAGCACAGAGCCTGGTCACGGCACAGATCATGGCAGCACAGCCACAGCCTCTGTGTGGCTTGGAGACTCTGCCCACACCAGACCACTCAGCTTGGGCTGTGATGAACTGGGAAAGGGGGGGAGATCTGGTGCCCTGCAGAGGAACACCACACACCCCCAAGGTCTCTGTTGGAAGGCATTCCATTGGTGCCACTCTGCCACAGTTCCTTTCCCAATCTCCCACCTGTATGCAGCCTCACTGTGCATCGAGATCCAACACTGCTCCACCACCCTGCACGACGTGCTGTCCCAAGCACTGACGGAGCAGATGCCTGCTTCTCCAACCTCTCCCCATCTCCATGGATCCCAACAGGGTTACACAGTGAATTAGCCTAAGATCCAGCTGTAGAACAGCTGGTTCAGCTAGATCCCAAGACGTTTTTCTCTCTTTTGTCTCTCACTGCAGCACTTGCAGACCTGGATTTTCACCTGAGGTCTACCTATTAACTAGCAATCTTTGGACTCTGGCTTCAGGGCTCCTGTTAGTGAAGCAAAAAAGTCCCAGTTACCCTATCCCTGAGCAAGCTGCTAAAAATATCAGGATCACATGGGATTAAGCCTGTACTTGCTGTACATAGAGGTATGGTTTGTTTAATAGATCACTGAAACAGAAAGGGCTCCGGGATTCATTGAGATTTTCTTTCTCTGCCCACCAAAGCTGCTCTCTGAGTCATTATGTGTGGTGCTGAGTCTGTCCCCTGCCTGCAAGAACAGTATGTTACTTTCTCTCCTTCAGTCATTTCTGAGGTGATGCCTCTGCCCAAATCTGACTTCCTCAGTACTTCTTTGTTAAGAAGGTCCAGCCTATGGGTGATGCTCAGGCACTGCAGTAGGTCATCTCTGGGGTCAAGGTGTGGAAGAAGCTGGTTACAACTGAAAACATTCAAGAAGGAGCCAGGAGAGATCTGGAGATCCAGCAGGGAAATGTGTCTGTGCAGCAAGGTGCTTGATCCCTCCTGGAAGTATTTTCCAGGAATGCTTTGAGTGTTCACCAGGGTCCTATGTCTGATGGTGTTAGAAGAGGCCCCCTGCCCTTCCAGCCCCACAATCACAGCCATTTCTGAAAGAGTCACAACAGGAGTAATTTGGGCAGAGACATCATCTCAGAAATGACTGCAGCAGAGAATATCCAGCTGACTCACACACTAAGTTTGTTTCATACACTGATTGTATCTCAGCTTCCCCCTAGACTCCACCTTCTGTCTGCCCCAGTGCTGTGTATGTTGGCCCCACTGCAGTGCCTGAGAACTTCAGCAGCACTTTCAGTGCACATTGATGCAGAAATGCTCTAAACCCAGCTGTGAATATTGCTCAGACAAGTTTTGCCTTTTTTCATCCCTTTGTGAACAGTGAGCTGGCTTGCACTTTTTTTTTCCCCTTCTTTTTTTCTTTTTTTTTTTTTCCCCACCCCATATGGTCAATATTTAATTTTTGGTGAACAAAGATATTTCTCACATTCTGTTTCCCGGTGGGAAACCACTTACTTGCAGATTTGGATGACTTAAGATGTGAGGAATTATATTAGGCGTTATACGAGAGGGGAAAATATGTGGACATGGAAGGAGACAAAAAGGGTTGAATTCAAGGAAAGAAGTGGAGAAATGGGAAAAGGATAATGGATGGAAGATGGTGAGAGAAAATATCAAGAAAGTGAAGGGGAGGAGAGAGAGAATAAATCATTATTCCCTAGGGAACAGAGAAGTGAGGGTCAGTGAAGGAAGGTGGAGAACAGAGAAAACAGGAAAAAAAGGAGTGTGAAGGGAGTGGTTAAAAATGGTGAGGAAAGCACAATCAGCAGGAAAGGAGGAGGGAGCTGATGGCCTAGAAGGTAAAGCAGAACGAGAGGAGAACCTGTGTCCTGTTCTGACAGTGTTTTGGGTGACTGGTTGGTTCTCACAGGTAGCCAAGCAGAAGAAGCCCAGAGGTCTGGCTGCCATCATGGGCTGCTTCCCTCCATCCACCACACTGACCAGACTTGGGCTCAGTGATGTGATGAGAAACCAAGGGAGACAAATATTTTCCATTTCCCAAAGGTGTTTCGTGAACTCTATCTGGGGAACAAGCGATGTCACTTTCCAAGAGACCCAGGCAAGTCCATTCCCCCTGCAGAGCCAGAAGGAAGTTCTTCAGTTTCTTCAGACCCAGGACAGTGTGTTATGCTGTAACTGTGTGAATTCACAGATGTAATGACCTTGCAGCTTATACCTTTCACTGGAAAGACTCCATAATATACCAAAGTAATCACTCCAAGGCCTTCAAGCAATGAGTTTCTTATTCCTCTGAGAGGGCATGGGGGTGTAGAGAGGCTGTGCTGGCAAATCCAACCACTTCAAAGCATCCCTGCATAGCAACAATTGAAAGCAGGAAGGAGATCTGTCATCTAAATCTTCTTTCTGGGCTGGCTAACGTGCCTCAGGCAGTTTTACCTTCAGGCACACACACTGCATAACAGGGCTGGAGAAATCAGTGTCCCCTCCTCTGTACAGGATCTAGCTGGGGGTAAGGGAGCAGTGTCTCCTCATCAACCCCGAGGTCAAACAACCCAGCAGATGCAGAGTGAGGGCAGGTGTAGACAGAGTAGCTCTGAGATGATAGGAATAGCAAAACCTGGAGGATCCCCTCTCTCCCTCTCACACTCCACCAGTGGACTGGTGCTCTCTCCCTGCTGCACAGAGTCACAGGCAGGACAACCTTCTTAAAGAGGCAGGATTGGGCCCACGATGCCTTCTTAGAGAAGCAGACTATTCATCCAGGAACAGAGTTGTCACCTGGCACTTGTGGGTAGCTGAGGGCTTTTTCAGAGGTCACTCAAGCCTCGGTTTCTCTGGACATTGCCTTGGCAAGTTCTACCTTCTAGCTCAGCTCCCTGCAGCAGTGGAGGGAGGAAGGAGGACCAGCGAGGGATCTGGCACCTAGCTACCCCTCCAACATCAGACCACAGCTGTATAGAAGTTTAAAAACCCTTCACCTCCACCCCATCAGTCTGTGTCCAACCTTGCTTCTCACTCTTCTGAGTTGTGTGCTCCACCCCAGCACCTCTAGTGGCACTAAGGAGCCAGAATATCCTTTTCCTGGCCACCACAACCACTATCAATGCCACTGACACCTCCTTGCTCCTCTTCCCCATAGGCATCATTTCCTACAATGGCCCAAAAAGGAGGGCACCACCCTCATGGAGAATGGTAATATGGCCCTGAAAAGCCTCTAATTAACCCTTATTATATAATTCACAGCTTCATCTGGCAGCTCCTGCCACAAAGGGCTCAACAGACAGTGTGAAAAATACCAATTATCTCCCTGGCTACCACTTGAGAAGCAGAGAGAAAGAGAAATAGGTGTCACAGGTAGGAAATCTTGTGGCTGACATTGACACGAGACAGAAAATGTACAGCAGACAAACAGAGGCAACGGCTCCTTTCCCATTTATCATAAAGGGATGAGAAGCTGGGATCTCATGTGTCTTTTGGCCCAATGCCCAATTTGAGCAAAGCCCAAAATGAAGCCCCTTTTCCTCCAGACAAGCAGGTACCACAACATTAAGCAGCCACTTTCTTTATCCAAAGGCACTCATACACAACAGCTACAGCCACTGCAGCCTTTATAGATTTAACGTGCACCTCCTTGTCCTGATGAATCCACCCTATGATACAGCTTGGCCTGGCCTGGCCACTTTTGTCAGCTGCATCACTGTCTTGCAGCTCAGGACCTCGGTCCAACAATGCCATTTTCAGATAGTTAGGAATCCCCAATCATCAACTCCAGATGTTCAAGAAGGGAAAGAAAAGAGTAGAAAGAAATCCCCAGGCCCATGTTGTGATCAGGCAGCAGCAGGCAGCTGAGGCAGCTTTGTGCCTATTTGCTCGCAAGTCTGTGGGCAAGTCTGGCTCTTCCTCATGCTCCTCGCCTGGCTATGCTTTTCCCTCCTTCAGCCACTTCTCCCCAGAGGTCCCCAGATCCCCCCACCCATTCTTCAGGTTTCATCTTATTATTCAGGTCCCGTTTGGCCCTTGATACTCATGGCAGAGCCTCCACTGTCTTTGGAGCTGGAGCAAGACAAGTGGGACAAGGCACTGGGCCGGAAAATTGGGTGCAGAAGTTGCAATGAATTCTTAATGCTGCCCTTTCTGGCAATGTATACAGAGGGATGGAGCAGAAATAGTTTCTTTTTTTGAAGAGTTTCTTATTTAAAAAGTGATGAGGCCTTTGATTCATTTTCCACAGTAGCATTGGCTGGGCACCTGCTTACTTCTGCCTTGCTTAGCAGGAGTCACCAATACAGCTCCTTGGACTCATTTTAGATGCCATTCCTTTCTCCTTTGGGAATGCATGTTAACTGCCAGTCCCTGAGGAGCCTGGCAATCCTACTGTAAGAGGTATCACATAACCATGTTGTGAGAGACAGACCCTGTTCCAAGGAACCTGACAAGGGAAGGGAAGACACAGATCCCTGTTGAATATTTGGGAAGCCAAGGAATGGAGCAGTTCTGCACACTGCCATAGTCCCACCAAACCTGTGGCAGAACCTCGATTTTGTCCCTGTAGGGGACCGCCAGTGATAGTGATCTACCCATCATCTTAACAGTGTAAGGGGACCTCTATAAAAGGATTCAAGCCTGCATTTCATTTCTTTTATCCTTTCACTCCTAAATATCTCACTTTCAGGCTGTTTCTTTCTCTCAGTCTGTGTTTCCTTCAAGGGTCAGAAGGAAAATGTAGAGGCTGTTCAGTGACATCCTCTGCTCCCCTGCTACGGGTGAGCATGGCCTGTGCACTTAAAATCCCAAATCCCCTTGGGCTCTGTGTAGCTCTCAGTCTGCCCTCCAGCTCTGCACAATACACTTTTGTGTTTTAATTGAAAGTGCACCCAAGACGTGGGGAAAGATGTTATCTTGACCATTCCCTAGGCTGCACTGCTCTCATCCCCTTGGAGACAGCCCTGAGGACAAAGGTCAGCAGCATGACCCTCACACCTTCAACCTTTGCCCTTCATTCATTGCCTTTCATTGCCCTTCAGAGCTGCTGGTTACTGGTTCCATTGGAGTCAACATTATCTGGAGAGGAGAGATTCCTCCCTCTGCTCTCTTAGGCTTGGCCTGACCTTGAGGAGTCATGATGGCTCAGGATGCCCAGGCACTTAGTGCTGCAGAGAAGTATCCTCTAATCCAAGCTGGCTACTGTAAAAGCCACCAAGATTTGGATGGGAAATCAAGACCCGGAAAGGTTGTTACCTTTGCAGTGGAAAGAGGATTCATCTGCCATTCCATAAGAGACGCTCTTCCAGTGCCTACAGTCAGCCCAGAAGAGGGCAATGTTGCCTACTTGCCTGTCGGTACCACAGCACAGAGGCACAAGCACATGTCCACAAAGGCAAAGAGATGACAACTGTCCTGTATGGCTTCCAGCAAAAGGCTCTGTGGCCTTTCAGGTCTTTCTGTGCTGCAGCAAATTATGGCTTGGATAAGTCACTGAACTTCATTAGGGTAGAAAAGAACCACGCCAGCATAAACCAACCACAAGAAAACACAAAATAGTCTTCCCGAGTCTGCAGCCAGCCAAACATGAGGCTGTGCAAAGAACCCCTGTTCTTCTCCAGGGTGGGTTTGCTTAGCAGGCCAGCTCACTCTGGCCACCCTCACACTGCCCACTGCAGCCACTTCACTGCCCACAGCACAGCCCTTGTCCCTTCTCTCACTCCATGATGCAGACATCATGCTCCACCAAGCAGGTTCTGGAGGAAAAGGTCAGTGTGGTTTGCTGCAGCAACTGCAGTCTGTTGGACACAGTTACATCCAGAGGCACTTGGGAGAATAATGTAGACACACAGACACAGCTCACACCTCATGCCTTCTCTGGACACACACCATCTCACACAACAGTGTGCAGAGCAGAGGACTCCTAAGGTCTCTGACTGGAATCAGCCAAAGGCTGCACTGCTTAACTCTTTCCCCACAAATCATTTTGGCCCAGAGGGTTGACTACAGTTCCTCCATGTTCCCTCAGCCCAACAGTCCTCACCTGGCTTCAGGACATTTATGATGTCTTCAGCCCTGACAGTCTTCCCTTCCCAAAGCTTCCTGCTGCCCCTAGACAGCATTTGCAAATACATCTTGTCCTTTCTCATCCCTGTGGCAGAGCAACCAAATGAAATGCAAAGACTGTGGAGACAAAATCGAATTTAGCAACAAAATAAACAGCATGGGGGCTCTCTACTGATTAGATTACGCCTCTTTATAATTTATGCATTAATTCCTCCCAAGGTCTGAGATTCCCTGTCTCAGAAGGCCTGTATCCCTGCACTGCAGAGATGCAGATGCAAGGAACATCACTTTGAGTGAAACATGTACCTTTCCACCAAGCAGATGAAGCTCTGATTAACCCCAGAAGAGCTCCTCTTTGTTTCACACCATTGTCCATCCTCCAGAGATACACAGCCCAGCACCATTCCTTTCCACACTCAATCATTCTTCCCAAGTCCAGTGGAGAACGTCAGACTGAAGTATCTGCTTGTAGCAGCATCTGCTCCTAGGTATGCTCTCAAATAAATTCAAGCATTAATAAGAGTCATCAGCTACTGCAGCATATATATCCAGGAGCTGTTGTGTCCATAGTCACAACTCCCTAGAACCATTAATTCCTGTTCTTTGCTGCACAAGGAGCAGGGACTGTGAGCTCAACACACTCAATAAGGAAGCCTAGAAGCCATGGCTAGATTTGTCTAATCAGAGCTGGATCTGCAAGAGCAGAAAAATAAAAGAAACCCTCTGAGCCACGGAGCCATACCACTCTCAGGAGAAACTAGAAACATTAAGAAACAGGAGGCAGAGAAGAGACAAGACACGTAAGGGAATGGCTGCTATGTCACCATACACAAATTGGCCTAATTATGTGTATAAATGCACCAATAGGCATGGTTTTGCTGGCTGCATTCTTGACTTTAAATATTGATGCTTAGGAAGAGCTGAGATCAGGATATCTGCTGGTGGATTAGGCTACAGATTGCTCAGTCATTACCCATGGCTGGATTGCCTGCCTTGGATTGCCTTCCTCCAGAGAGCTCTGGAGCTCAGACAGAGGATTTGTTGTGTAGGTAATGGGCAGTGAAGCTCTGCCTTACACCCAGGCAGAGCTGTCTGCCTGCCCTGGGTGGGGCAGAACCTGGGTGCTGATTGGTGCAGGAAAGGGCTGGTTTCATGACAGAACTGATGACTTGGGTAAAAATGAGGATGTGTCCAAAACAGGCAATAGCAAAGGCAAGAGAAACAGTGTGTTTGGGGGAAGCAGTGGGTAACCACTGGGTGCCTGGGAGAATCTTCCCATGCCCTGACCCAACTCTCTGTTTCACTCATACCCTGTTTCATCCCATNAATACAATTCTAAAAGAAGAAAAGAAAATAAATTTAAAATAAAAGAAGAAAGTTAAGAATGTAACTCCAACTTAAATTTGTCCATACACAACCGGGGGGGGTCACAGGGTTGTTACGGAAGGAGGAACACCAAAGAGGCCACAAGGAGCCAGTCCCAGCAGCTGCCTCCCAGGCCCTTCCTTACATTCAAGGGCTGACACCCCCTTCTCTGTGCCTGGCAGCTGCCCGCCCCTTCCCACCCCCTCACCCCAGACGCTGTGCTTGTGGATGGACCAGCCGTACCAGCCCTGGAGGGTCTGGCCTGACCCGGACAGACTCTTCCTCTTCCCCCCAGGGAAGGTGGAGAGCAGGCGGTGGGGACAGGCCACCCAAGGGCAAGGCCTCACAGTGGCGGTGGTACTTACGGGGGAGGCAAAGGCCAAGCCGAACGCGCGAGGATGGGGCACACGGAGGGGGACTGTAAAGGGGGGAGAGGGAATTTGACCCCTGGTGGGGCAGGGAGGAAAAGGAGCGGGAGAAGAGGGAGAAGGTGAAGCCAGGCAGAGGGTGCCCTCTCTCCACTCAGGGAAGGGGTGGGTTGGGGCGGCCCTGCAGAGAGCTGCCCTAGTAGGATGGCCGGGGAGAGGTACAGAGACACCTCCCCAGGGCACGTGGGGGGACAGTCAAGGGGAGGCAGGCCGAGAACGCCCCTCACAGGACAAGGCCAAAGCGGCTGAGGGACAGGGTTGGGAATGCGTGCGTGTGCAGGGAGGACGCAACAGACGCTTCCCTCTGCCCCTTCTTCAGGGAAGGACCCAAAAACACCTGCTTAGACAGGGTGGGCAGGGTACGGCTGAGGTGGGGCAGGCTCCACCAGCCCTACAAGAAACCCCCATAGCCTGGTGGGGGGTGGCACAAAATGTCTGTCCCACACCAAGCCACCCTGAAGAGGTTCCCTCCTGCTCAGAAAGTGGGACAGCAGCAGGCTGGCTCCAGCAAGAGGACACGGCTCCATGAGGCTCTTCCTGACTGCAGCTTGTGCGGAAGGAGGTGGTGATGGTGGAAGGGATGTTCTCCAGGCCCCTGGAGGCTGTGTGTCCTTCCTGATGTAGCTGAGCTTTCTAGTCAGCAGCAAGCATGGCAAATGTGCTTTTGGGGTCCTGGGTCCAGCTCCTACCCATATGGCAGCTGCCCACCCTGCAGCAATGAGCTCTGCCCTACAGAGAGGGGTCACAGCTCATCATGAAATCTGCCCATATTTTTTTCTCCAGGCACTGCTGACTTACTCCCCAGCTCCTCTCAGAGAGCCTTCACCCCTGTACTCAATCCTTTTCCTTGCTGCTCCCTTTGTCCCTTTATCATCCCATTCTTTCCTCTGTAGCCATCTCTTCCCCAGGTCCTTCCAGCCTGTCCCTCTTCTACACCTTCTCCATCTCCCTCTACCTGTTACCTCCTTGCCTCACCACTCCTTGGTCCCACCATACCTTATTCTTCCCTAATGTGTCTGCCCCTCTTATCTTTCTCAGCTCCTTTTCCACCTTCCTCCTGCATCTTCCCCTCCTTCCTTCAAGTTTGCCAGGCAGCGCCTCCTCCAGCAAAGCAGGCTGATTAGCATTGCAAACACACAGAGGCCTCCTCAGCCCGACATAATTCTTCATTTGTCAGTCATGAATATTTCACACCTGCCTCAAGAGGGATTTATTCAGCATGGAAGAGTGGGGAGGGGAAGAAGGGAACATGGTACTGCAGCATAAACTGGGGCAGCACCAGCAGATATGGGAAAGAGCTCTGCCCCACAGGAACAGCATGCCTAGCTAGAGTCTCACCTTCACTCTCCTGGGTGCAGGACCCAAGCCCAGGCTTCTCCCCAAGGCTGTTCTTGGGGATAGAGGGCAGGCCTGCACCCAACCTCACCTTCCACAATTTCCAGTGAGGTGAACTAAACTCCTGTTTTCTCTGCCAATAGTCACCAAGCCAGAAATAAAGTGTGAAAGGGTTTGGTCTTGGTTTGGCCCCAGAAGTCCACTTTGCCCTGGGAGAAGGCAGCATTGAAGGACTTGCCAAAGCCAAGCCATAGAAGCCTTAGAAACTTCAAGCAGCCTCTCCACACTTTTTCCCAACAAAGAGGTTTTTGACGTTTCATCATGCCCTGCCCTCTGCCACGGCCAGCCAGGGTGGAGACTGCACAGGACAGACCTAATCCAGACATCTCTGCAATCAATAAGAGGAAGGTGGTGGGAGATCTTCTAAGTGACTGTAATCAGCTGCACATCAAGTTTTCACTGTATCAGAGGTTTCCCTTCAGCTAAAGCACTCCATGTTCCCTCAAGAATAACCTTGTTTTTTGGGAAAGAGCAACCAGGGCAAAGGGAGGGTAGTGACCATTTCTCTTACAAGATCTATCTTGACAGACCTCACTCCTGTTCCTCAATAACTAGGAGAAATGATGGCCACTAGAAAGAGCAGGCCTTTGGTATATAACACATACCCCTTTACACACATGACTGTGAAAAGCAGCTGAGAGACCACATTTGGAGCAAGGGAAAGGGGGACACTGGAAAGAAGAAGGAGTGAGGTTTATGGGGTGACTGGTTTGGGCTCTCCTTGGGGTATGTTCCCTCTCAAACTGGTAGGAGCCTCTCATAAAATCACATCAAGGATCAATGAAAGGAGCAGAGAAAACAGGGACAAGGACAGGAGAGACTTGGAGGGAGGAGGTTAAATTCCAACAAACTGGCACATACACAACAGGTGTTTGCTCAGAAAAATACAGTAAAATTGTCATGCAAATAGAACGTTAAATCTGCTTTCCTCCGACAGGGCTGGCATCACTTTGTGAGCCCTCATCCTGAGGGAGGGAGCAGGACAAAGAAGAAGGGAGGAGGAAGGAAGGTGAGACACTTTGTTCCCCTTCCTTGCCCTCTTCCTCCCACAGAACAGTCCATCTTGTGCAAATTTCATCCAATGGTTTGAAATGGAGGGCTACAGCTGGGAGAGAAATGGCTTTTCCCTCCTATTCAGCCTTACCCCCACCAGAGGAAAAAGAAGGGTCTGATGATAGCTGTATCCCTGACCTTTCTTTTCTGCCTCGTTGAGGTGTTGAGGGGAAAAAGCAGAAACCTTTACAGGTCAATGCTCCCCCTTAAAGTATTGACTGAGCAGAACTGTTTACAAGACCACAAGGCAGAGAAGCACAGGGAGGGAAGAGTTGGGGAGAGGAACAAGACTCCATCCCCCCGAGCCTGTCATCCCCCTTTTTCTGTCCAATTCTGTGCCCCAACCATTAGTCTTTTCTGCTTGGATGGCTGCCGTGCTGGAAGACCACTGAGCCTGCTCCGTGTGGTAGCTGGGGAGGTCTCTGTTGTGCCTAAGCATCTCTCACAGCATTTACCTGTCATGGTTTGCTGCACGGTCCCAACATGGAGGGACACCTGCCAGCAGTGATGTGACTTCCCTTTGTGACTTCCCTTCATCCTCCTGCACACAGGTGCACACACACATGTGCACACACACCCCTTCCTCTGGGTTGGATTGGCTCTTACCGTATGGAGTCAGTCCCACAAACACCTCTGGACTCAAGGCAAAATAATGCTTTGACTGTGGCAAAGGAGGCTGACAGTGAAAAGTCTGAGGCAATGGGGTCAGGACCTGGCTTAGAATTGTTACCATCAGCACCCCTACAAGGAAAAAACTCCACAGATCTTCATAGGTTTACACTTTGGGGATACCTGCTCTGGTTTTCATGCACCAGACTCTGCCTGCTGCTCCACCTCACTTACAGACAGCGAAATTGTCATCTGTGGCATAGAAGCCAGCTCTCACAGCTAGCAGTGCTACTACCTGGCAGATAATAGGCAAGTTCTCTGCATGCAGCATGTAAATCCCTCCTAGAGAAGCTCCTACATCCTCATCCTTCTCCCAGGGCCCCCAAAAACACTGGGTCTTCTGAGGAGCACCTCGAAGAGGAAATAACTACTTAGGGAGGGGCAACATAACATAGGCACTCACCCTCATCCTGATAGAGGTGAACTATGGTCAAGTGTTGGGCAGATCATGGAGAGGAGGCTCAGTGTGCTGCATAAAGACGTGTTCAGCAGGCAGCACTCCTGCCTGACAGAAAAACCTTGGGGGAGATGGTGCCAAGATTGTGCTTTGTTGGGTTGCTCAAAAATGGGACTAGGTGGAGAGGGCAGTAGGGTCATTCCCAGCTCTGTGACAGATCTTCTACCCAAGAGGCAGAGGTTGGGACCTAGCAAGTGCAACTGGGATTTTGTCAAGACATGAAAGGATCCCTAAGAAAGGTCTGTCACACCTGTGAGGAGGTGGAGGATTTAGGAGATGATAGGTTACTCTCACGAGGGCGTGTAAGTAGTCAAAGGAACACTGCCATCCAGATGCCGGTGTCCTCTTCTATCCTGGCACACACAGTGTGGCTGCACACACAAAGGGAGCTTCTTCCAGATCATCCTTCTTGGGCTACTCCCAGGCCCCATTCTCACATCCCATTTGTTCCCTGTGTTCCTGTCTTCACCCTAGGCTGTCCCCTATCCATGCCAGGATGTCCATAGCCTGTACAAGAGAAAGGCTCTTTGTGAGGCCAACCCAGTGAGATGAGCAACTGAAATCCTGTTCTTCACATTCAGCTGGAAGTGAGCAGGTTGGATGATGCCCTTCTCATGGACACCCACCCCACAGCCCATGGTGCAAATCATTTGGGAAGGGCTGCAGAAGCTTCATGAAGAACTTGTTCTGCTGAGGTCCTCTCCAGGTCCCTTCCTCATAGTAAGGGGGACATGAACAGAGAGTATTAAACTGACTACACAAGGGCAGCCTGAGCATAGGTGTGTGTGGTGAGGAGGACCTCTGATCTGTAACCCTTGTGGAGAGATGGGAACCCCATACACCTCTGAAAAACCAGACCTTCCTGCCTTTTCGTCCAGCAGTCCTTGAGGACCTGGCTTGCCATGCTGAAGAGAACATTCACAACCCATTTCTCCCCACCAACTGGCAGAAAACTGGCTCTGAGAAGGCCTGGAGAATGCCTGTCCCTCCAGATTGCTGCTGTTCATCAGCAGCAATATGGCAGGAGAAGGGAAGGAGGAAGAGCAGCAAGGGCACAGAGCCTGTTATATGGCAGGTCCTACCCACCTTGGTCCTTCACATCTCTTCTCCTTCCTCTGAGGAGGACAGAGGTTTGTGAAGTATCTAGACAGGAAGTTCAAGCCTAGGGACCATTAACAGAGGGGGATAGGGAAAGGAAAAAGACAAGAAGGGAGCAAACTTCTCCCAGCAATTCCCACCTGTCTTAGAAGGGGACGGGAGAAAGAGAAAAGCCTCCACTGCTAAAGAAAATGAGGGAAAAAGTTAGTGATGGAAGATTTGGCATAGCAGGTGGACAAGGTGGACAAGGAAGCTCTCTAAACCAAAGTCCTTCCCTCCCACCCACAAGAAAAATCAGCCTTCAACAGGAACAGAAGGATAAATAGTTCACAGCTGAGTTTCATGCCCAGGGAGAGTCCATCCCTGCCCTTCTCCTGCCACCACTGCCACCCACTCCCAGCCCATTCCCAACCACCCACACTCCAATGTTGTTACCACAGTGTCAGAGCAGGACACTCCTCCCAACTGTCTGCGGGCAGAACAATGGTCCCCGTAACACAGTAGAGACAATTCGGCGTGTGTGTGTGTGTGTGTGTGTGTCAGTGTGTGTGTCTGTGTGTGTAAGAGTTGTTGTAAACTTTAAGAAAAGGTTTTGTCAGTTTTGTATTTGTCAGGAGTATTTTGTTGTTGGTTTATTTTTCACAGTCAAGTGGCTTTTTTTTTCTGGTTGTTGGGGCGGGGGGAGGGTCTTGGTTTGTATTGTTTCCTTGTGAGGAAGAGTCACAGCTTCTGCTGAGCAGAGACTCCTTTCCAGTAATCCAGGATGTCATGCAGATCCTCGTCCTTGGCAAATTGAACTTTCTTCCGCAGGGCATGCCCAGCTGCCATGTAAACCTCCTCCCTGTGATGCTTCTTGTAAGGCCGGAATCGCTCCCAGATCTTGTGGGTGCTCTCTGAGGAGTACTCAGGGCTGGAGGAGTAGCCCGAGAAGTAGTGTCTGGGGGAGAGCTGTGAGTATGTGGAGTCTCGCTTGGACCGGGACAGTGGCTTGAGGAATGACACCCGCTGGCTCAAGGTGTCAGCACTTTCCTCATAGTACAGGGCCGGGAAGGAGTGACGGTGCTCACTGCAATGGTAAGAAGGCTTGACCTCCAAGTGGTGGATGGCGCTCGGAGACACCAAGGGAAGACGATCCAAAGGGCTGTTTAGTGGGCTGCCCTTCTCAATGTATTTGGAGTCAGACTTGCTGAGTGGTGGGTGGTCAGGCACATCCAAGCTGAAGACCTTGGCGCTCTTGATGGAGCCACTGGAGGAGACACTGCAGGTCTTTCTGGCCACAGCAGCATCAGCACTGAGCTGGCGCTGCAAAGGGTGGTGGGAGCTTTCCTTGTAGGGTGGGGAAAGAAAGCTGGGCCGCTCTAGCCCACTCGAGGAACCAGCTGGGATGGACTGGCACTCAAAGGCCATATCTGAGTCAACACCAGTCCCACCACCCAAGAAAGATGCTGTGTCCAGCTTGAGGGCATCAATACAGTTGTTGATGATCTGGTTGACCTTGTCTACCTCCTTGGCTATAGTAGAGATCTCAGCAGCTGAGCCTTGCCCATTGTCAAGCTCCCTCAGGTCCTCATCTCGCTGGGTTCTCTCCAGCCCATCCCCACCACCTGTCCGCACCTCAATGTAGTTACCTTTAGTGGTGACTTTAGGAGTCTCCATCCCAGCGTCCATTGACTTTGATGGGGGCAACTTCTCCCCAATCATGGAAGGGATCGAGGACATCCGTGAGACAGGAATGACAGGTGGCTCACCCAGCTTCTGGGAAGGATGGACCATGGTACTGGTATCAATATCTGATCCATAACGCATTTCCAGAATGGTCTTTTTGACATTGAGTGACTTCTGTTTCTCCTCCTGCATCCTCCGCTTTCGCAGGCAGTAGTACACCACTCCCAGGACAATGACCATCCCAAAGAGGCAACCCAGGGTGGTCATAATGTAGTGTGTAGTGGTGGAAGTACTGGAAATAGGATCCTCCCTGCCTTTGCTCCGGGTTGCAAAGGTCAGGCAAGTATGGTTGTAACGCCTGTTGTTGCGGATAGAGGCCACACAGAATGTATAATCAGTGTGGGCCTTCAGCTTGTTGACAGTGACATATTCCTTCTTGCTCTTCAGTGTTGCTATGTCAGAAACGTAGCTGTTGTTGTATTGGACCAGCACATACATCTTACTGTAGGGCATGGGGATGGTGACCATCAGGATGGCTGAAGTGATGGTGACATCGTGTAGCTTGATGCTGGGACTGAAGGAGGAGTCAGTGGTGGAAGAGGCTGGTGGCTTGACTGAGAGGAAATCCCCAGGGCTGATGGCTGACCCCTCATCCAGATCTCGCTGGGAGTCAGGGGTGTAAGGAGTTGGGTTGACCCTGGAGAGGGAGGGGATGGTGCCCCCTCTGCACATGGACTGGAAGATGGTGATGGCATTGCGGTTGTGGTGAGGCCGAGGCACCAGAAGCGGATACCCAGCAAACTCCCGTGGAGTCTCACACTGGAGGCGGTCATAGTTCTTGGTGACATTGTTGAAGAGAGCCAGCCAGTTAAGAAAGCCATAGAGGCTGCAGTCGCAGTTGAAGGGGTTGCCAGCCAGCTCGCACACCATCAGGTTGCTCAAGCTGGTGAAAGTGTTGCCCTCCAGACGGCTGAGGCGGTTGGATGACAGGTCAATGCTAATCAAGCTGGGGCACTCAGAGAAGGCAGTAGGGGTGACCAGCTCAATTAGGTTATGCTGCACAAAGAGGAACTGGAGACGGGCCATGCCCCGCAACATGCCCTCTGTCAGGTTGGTGAGTTTGTTGTAGCCCAGCTGTAGGACCTGGAGGTTTGACTGACCCATGAAAGCCCCATCCTCAATGTAGGAGATCTCATTCTTGGTCAGGTTCAAATCAGTCAGGTTGCCGAAGCGGTTGAGGGAGGAGTACAGCACCACTTTGAGCTTGTTCTCGTTCAGACGCAAGTCATGCACCGTGCTGTTGATGTGCTGGGGAATGGTCTCATACGGGGGCTGGTTCTGGCTGCAGATGGCCAGCCACACATACCCTTTGTCCCCCTCAATCAGCCAGCAGTCACCTCGCACGGTGCCAGGGGAAAACAAGCAGAGCAGGGCAGCTGCCCACAATCCCAGGCACAGCATGGTCTGCAGTGGTGCCCTCATCAGGATGGGGGAAAAGAAATCCCCAACAAAAACCAACGCCAAATCTCAGGACAACAGCAAAAAGAAACTAGGGGGCAGGAACTGGGGTTTAGCAATGGAAGGGAATGAGCACCCCAGTCCTATCAAATATAATCACCATTATTTCTTCTTGCCCTCTGGGTCAAGCCAGGAGCATAGAGGAAGGGGAACACATGCAATATTCTTCCAGAACACCCAGAAGATATGACCATGGATGTTTGGTCTGGAAGGGAACTGCCTTGTGCTTCTTTTCTAAACAAAAATTCAGGCCAAGAATAATTAATCTTCTTTGATGCTCATGAGCGACTCACACACTTTTTCCCNTCTAGTCTTCCCCCGCCCCTCCACAGTGTGATTTGGAAGAACAAGGCAGGGCTGCCTCCTGTGTCGCTCACGCTCCCTTGGTTTCTACTCCTTCTCTTCCTTCTTTCCTGGGTTTCCTCTGAGAAGCTTCAGAGCTTTGGATCAAACATGTCGAAAACAAAAATACAGAGAGGGAAAGAGCAAGTGTGCACGAGAGAGATCCATCTGTCACTGGAATCTGGAAAAGAAAACGCAAAAGACAAGAAGAGGCACCATTTGAAAGGGTCTTTGAGATAAGTGTATAGACAGCAATGTTTCATGAGAAGAGGGAGATGGGGAAGAGACACATTAAGTAAGGGGGGTGCAAGCAAGGGAGGTGTGGTACTGCCTGCCGTGCTGATAAGCCTTTGAGGAGGGAGCCCTCATGATGTATAATGTCATATCAGGGATATGCAGAAGGGTATCCGGGCTCCCTTAAGTAGTGTGATCACAGCCAGGGACCTGGGGGAAAGCAGTGGTGTGGGAGTAGAAGGGGAAGGGAAAGAAGAGTGGGAAACATAAAGCTGTTATTGCGGGGGCTCTAAACCCCTAGTGTAAACAAAGGCAAGCCCCAAGCACAGCCAAAGCCATGAATTTTCAGCTGCCTGAAAATGATGTACACAGAATGCATGAAGCAGGGAAAATGCAGACAAGCTTCTCCCCCCCAACCCCCCAAAAAAGCCAAACATTTTTTTTTCCTTTCCTTCCTTCCTTCCTTGATGCAAGAGGGATAAATAATTCAAGCCACGTGTAACCACTTCTGCTCTAAAAATTGTTCCTGACTCTTGGTGCATGGACAAGGCTGTTGAGGTGAACCAGTCTGGCTTGAACACAGTGGGGGGGTGGGGAGCAGGCAGTGTGTCAAATACCAGCCTCCAGTCTCTCACCCAACAATGCCAGAACTCCTAATCTGAAGCACATCACCCATCTACCCCCCACCAAAGAGAGGTGCACAGTTTACACCTTTGTACTTTACTACCTCTCCTTGGGGGCTATGAACACTGCCCCTTTGTAAGAAAACACACCTTGCAGACAAAGTGACATTTGCCTGTTAAACCGCAACAAATGTACTTCTGGGCTCTGGGTGAGCTCCCAGCTCTGACTGTGAAATGCAGCCTGGAGCACCTTTCTCTCCAGCTACACCTTCAGCCCTTCTCCCACTGTGGTGAGACAGGAGCCTGGCAGGGGTGTCCTCAGGCAGCACAGAGGAAATAATAATTTCATACAGCACATAAAACATGTGGGCACTGTGCTATCTTTTTTTTTTTTTTTTTTAATTTTGAGGAGAAAGGAAACAAGAAAAAAAAACAGAGAAAAGGATTCTTGGTTAATGAAAAATAAAGATCCCCTCTTGCCCCTTTTATTTTGGGGGGAGGCTGCTCAATAAAGGTATCGCTGAAGCTTTTGCTGCAAAAGCTGAACCAATTTCTAGCACAGAGACACAAAGGGCAGAAATAAAATGAAGGAAGATAAATGAAGGAGGAGTGAACCCTAGAGGAACAAGGCTTACGTCTGAGGAGAAATTTGAGCTGATTTGGGTCTGTGGAATTACCAGGCCAGCTGGATTAAGGGATCAGAGATAGTGTCACAGAGAAACACTTAAATATTCAATAATCCAAAAAGTAAAGCCAAGACAGAGAAAGGAAGGGGGAGAAGAGCTACACCAATAGAAAAGACAGAGAAAAAACCTCCATTCCCCACAGCTCATCATCTGAGGCCACCAAACTCATGTTACTTATGATTGTCATATGATGGCCTTCAGCTGCTGCCCCAGCTTTGCCTCAGCCAGCAAGGAAGCAGAAGGCAGAGGTTTTTACAGTCTGTTGATTTGTTTCTCAGCCTTGTAATCCAATGAGAAATTATTTCCTGACACTGTTTTTTCCCCCAGATGCCTCAGATAGGAAGCACATCTGGCTTTCCACAGGTTGGGACCCACAGGCCTCTGATATTCCTCAATGCCAGTCCCCTGCCTTGTTCCACCATTTCCAGAGGTGACTCCATGCAGAGACACAGCCAATTCCCCACACCATCTCTGTCCCTTTACCTTCCTCTCTAATGTTCTTTCACTTTGCCTGATTTCTTCCACTGAACAAAGGAGTGGCAGACACTATCACGCTTTTTGCACATTGGTGCCCAAAGTATGTCCATCCCAGGCAGAGGCCAGAGACAGGCCCTGAGCAAGCAGTGGAAAGATTTAGGGATTTGAGATTTTAGCCAGCATCCTTCTCTGAGCATTATGTTCTGGCCTGCCTGTCTCACCTCACCAATTACTCTGCACAATATCCAGCTCCACATAGGAACATCCCAGCCCACTTGCTTTGACCCCTTCTGGTAGGACAGACTGCTCCAAAAGGTGTGCTGAAGCCTGCTGTAGCTTGTTCATGGTGAACAGAGAAAAACTCTGAGGCCAGGACCATGTTCCTCTGCAGCAACCCCAGCAATCCCTGAAAGCCACCCCATCCCACTCAAGGAGCTGCACTCAAGCAGGTCAGAGAGGGTTTGGAAGGGCAGATGTCCTAGTAGCCCAGAAAGGAAAGTGATGGGTTAGGGATGTGGGGAAACCAAGGTGGTGTTTATCACTGCTATTTGCCAAAACCAAGGGGACCATGCAGAAATTCCTGCTCCCTGTCTACCTCCCACCTGAGCTGTGTAGGCTTG
The DNA here is from genome assembly GCA_013399835.1 of Leptocoma aspasia. NCBI lineage: Eukaryota > Metazoa > Chordata > Aves > Passeriformes > Nectariniidae > Leptocoma > Leptocoma aspasia. The sequence continues at coordinate 1,206,573 of VXAX01003260.1, forward strand.
CCTCAGCCACAGGCCACAGGAAGGGTCAAGCCACTCCTCAAGCCAAACTCACTGGTCCCCTTGGGTCTCCAAGGTAACCATGTATGAGAAAGACCTTGACATTCTTCCCCCAATGGTTCCTGTCTCCCCACTATCATGCTGGTTTTAAGGGCCCTGAGTTCAGCCCAATCCATGGCCTACTGCACCCCTGCCCATGGCCCAGCAGCCCATTTCACAGCCATTAGACCCTGCTACAGCAATGATGTAGGAGTGCTGGTCTCCAGCTCTACCACAGCCATGCCCTGCCCTCTAGGGAACAGCTGCTCCCTGACCCTGGCAATCCATAGCCAAAGGGAGGCCAGAAATGAGAGGCAGCACTATGCCCTCCTTTAGCTGTCTATAGCCAAAAGAACATAAATCACACAGCACTGAAGTCCAACAGCACAAGGAAGCAACACTCTGTCCTTTTTGCTGGCCTGAAAGGTGCTGACAGTAGAGTTGGCTGTTTCCCTCTCTTGCTTCTCAGACAAGAGAGTAAGAAGGCACAGGGATGGAGTGTGGGCAGGGAAAGCAAGAACGAACAAGTCCAGCACAGCAGAGAGCCAAGGAAGGGCGATGCAAGAGTTGTGGAGAACTTATGGGCAAGAGAAAAAGTTAGGACAGGGGATATGTTTTATAGGGAAAGTACAAGATAACCACCTCCATGTGCTGGCTTTGTTTAGTTGTAGGGTTCCAGCACTCTTCAGTGTCACCCAAGATTTACAACAAGCCTTTGGCTTCTGGCCATCCTCATGTACGTGTGAACATGAAGGAACAGTACTGACATTGCACCCATGAAAGCTGTGCTCTCCCTGGCTGGCACAAAGTCAGCCTATCAGCTCCCAAGTGATTTCCCTCTGCTTTATTCCCTATTAATGGATGCCCCAATGTTATTGGCATTTATCTGCAGCACTTTGGAGAAGAGCAGAAGGCCACAGGGATGGTTCCGTTGTTCAGAGGAAAGAATAGAGAAGGGAAGGTGAAACAGAGGGTGGAGAGTCCCAAATCTGAGTCAGGAGGTAGTGTCAATGGCCACAAACATCCCTTTGACTTGGAGCTCAAGGTAGCACAGGGAATGACAAAGGATTGAGATCACTAGTGAGATGGCAGCATAAAATACAGCCAGTGAAAGTATGGACGGGCAGGATAGGAGGCACAGAGGCAAACTGAGGCCTGAGAGAGCTGAAGGACCAGAACTGAGAGAGAATGTAAGGCAACCAGAAAAGTCACATACAGCTGCAATTTGGGCCTAAAATTCTGACCTTGTCAATCTTGTCCTCTTGGGGCCCCGTGCACTGGAAAATCCAGCACTTAATTCTACCATTGCTTAAACGGTGCTAAGAGCCTCCCATTTGAAATGCATGCATTAAAAACCTGCCAAACACTCTTGACTCCTCTGGGGACACCCCGAAACCAGGCCAAAGCTCCTGCTGCTTTCTTAAGCTTCATGCTGCAGCTGAGCATCATCCCTCTTCCCAGCTCATTGTGCTGCCTGCTCCTGGCAGGCCTCAGGGCACAAACACCATCTCCAAGGGACTCTGCCTCCTCTTCTTGGCTTTAAGGTCCTTCCAGGATTTCTGTAACTACTTTGTGAAAGAGGAGCCTCTCCCAGAGATGCTTGGCACTCAAAATTCATGCCTTACCTGAAGGGACTCTCCCTGTCTGCTGGGTAGTTTCTGTAATTCACAGTGGTCTGAGCATCACTGCAGCCACCCCAAATCATCACCCAGAGACTGTCCTTGCTTTTGCACCTGGCTCTAGTGGAAGCATAGTGCCATGGGAGAAGATTGCAGCACAGCTGTGGCACTTACACAACAGCAGTCCCTTCCCTCTCAGTCCTGCTTCTAGGGAATTATTGCAGGAGTTACCTTCAAGACACGCAGCAAAAAACCTGTGACTGTGCCCAGAGGTGCTCCAGAAGCTCTGACAAGTCTGGGACCAAGAGAAGAGGGAGCAGGAAGCCTGATGACCTGTGGTTTTGTGGCATAGAAGACATTTGTGCGGCACGAGAGAGAGAGAGAGAGAGAGAGAGAGAATGCCTTTTCCTGTAGATTCTCTGATGTTCACCAAGGGCTGAGCTCCACAACACTCTTTCCTTCAGTGGGTCTCAATGAAGGTCTTGCTCACGTTCTCTCTTCTCTAATTTATCCCCTATTTTCATGGAACATGTAAGATCTCAACCTCTCTCAGTTCCATCCCAATGTTACATTTGTTTGAAATCAGCCCTGTAGCTTCAAAAATCCAGAGGTCAAAGGAGCTGTACAGCCACACTAGGAAGTACTGCGACAAAAAGTGTTCCCATGTCACTAACCAGACAAAGCCTTCATCCCTTACAGGAGCTGAACTGATTTCAATGAGTCCTGCTGAAGGGTGTCCACTCAACCTTAGAGGCTCTGTGAATTTGGCAGAGTGCTGTCTCAAGAGAAATCTCATGCTTCTGCTCTGGGCAGGTTCATTTCACCCTATACAGATCCACAGTGCCTGCGGGTAGAAAACTCATTCCTCTGAAAACTGGGCTGGTCCTGCCATAAGTGGGGAGGAAGATTGCAACTCCCAAACACCAGGTGTCCCTGACATCTGGAGTCCCAAACCACTAGGATCCCAGCAGGACACTGGGAACAAAACAAGATCCCAGCTGCTTCTCACAGGACACCACTGCAAGGATACTCACAAAGCTCAAATTCCAGCCAGCAAGGATGGGACCCTGCAGAGAGGAAGGGAAAAGGGATTAAATACGGGCTGCAGTCCTGCCCCAAGGACATGCTGCTCTGTGGTCTTGCCCTTTGGCTGGTTTGGGGCACGGGAAGGAAGAATTCGGAAGGAAAAATTCAGAAGGAAGAATTTACACACCCAGGCTCAAACAAACACACTGCCATTGACTCCAAATCTTTGCTGGGACAAACAGCTTAAAGACTAACCATGAAAAAAACCCAACACGTCGCTGTATATAAAGCCCCTGCTCTCCCATCGCGCCTCCCCAACAGCGATTAGACGCCTAATTTGTTAGGCAGCAAGAGAGAGAGAATGGGAAGGCTCAAGGGAGAAAAATGAAGCAGCTCAGAAGCATGAAAGAGAGAGCTTTAGAAGCATAAATCTTATTCTAGAGTGATAAATACTGGCAGAAAGGTCTTTCATATGTCTGTGGTTCCCTGGCAGGCCAGAAAGCCACTTTTGTTTTCCAAAGTGAAATGGTTACCTTTTATATTAATATGATTATTGAAGATTAAGGAGGATTTGCATCAAGCCAGCTCCACCCAGACAGCCTGCAGCAGCAATCCACAGAAGCGTGTGCATGGGGGTAGGCTTGGGAAACAGCCTTCTCCAGGTAGAAGAGCATGTCAAGAGATTAGAGGTGCCACAAAAAATATTATCAGCAATAAGGCTGCCTTCAGCGGGGAGAGGGGCCTGGGAAACATACTCCCCTTGTCATCCCACGAGCCCAGACATGAGGCAGTAGAAAGGCTTAGAAATAATTCCTGCTGGGCATGGGGAGGGAGCACAGGGTCTGTGTGACTCTCTGTTGGGACCTGCCATAGGGAGTGTGACAGCAAGACTGGCTCTGCTTGGTGCACTGGCATGGCTGTGAGTCACTGTAGAGAAAGAGGTGGCACTGTCGGCTCCAGGAGTGCGAGGTGGAAGGGGTGTGTGTGCAGAGGAGTCGCTGTAGGTGATGGGGTGGATGTGTGGGCTGGGGGTGGATGTGGTTTAGTCACTCTGCGAAGCAGAGAACCAGTGCTGGCTCCTGGGGAGGGAGGAATTGCCATGGAGAACCAGGCAAAGGCTGTTTGTGAGTTTATGTGTGCGTGCATGTGTGCTTGCATGAAGCAGGCACCTTGGAGAAAGGGGTGGGAGGGTTTGGCTGTGTCAGAGGCACTGCAGGGCATGGGGTGGGAGTGCAGGCTGCATGTGGGTGTGCAGGGATCATGGGAGACAACCAGCATGTGTTTGGGAGAAGGGCTGCAGGGAAAGGGGTGGGAACACTTCTCTGTGTGTCCCCTGATGTGAATCACTGTAGGGAGCAGGGTGTGAGGGCAGGCTCTGTGCATGTGCACGTGTGAAGGAGCTGCTCTAGGGGACAAGGAATGACCTCTGCTGTCTGTGAGCTATTGAGGGGTAAAGGGACAGGAATGGCAGCTCTGTATGAGTGTGTGTGTGAGCTGCTGCAGGTAACAGGCCAGGAGTGGGGGCTCTGGGAGCATGTGGCAAGCAGGGTGGGAGCATTGGTGCTGTTGTGTGCTCCCATGCAGCATGTCCAGCATGAGACCAGGAGAAATCCTTGGGTTGTGTGTGATGTCACTGCAAAGTGACATCCCCCCACCTTTTCAGGGTCATTGTGATGCCTCTGCTGTCCTGTGCTGGCCTTGATGCCCTATTACCTTCAACAAGTCCTGGCTCTAACCAGTCTGACTATGAACAGCAGGAGAGATGTCCTCACTCAAACCAAGCATCCCTCCAGTGTCTCTGGATGCTAAATACATCCCCAGCAACCCAGCAGTGCCAGTTTAGAGTGCCCCCAAACATGCTGCCCTGCAAGTAGGGCAGGAAAAGGGTATGATCCTTGAATTACAGCTCACTACTGTCGCTTATGGGGGGCCTCAGAGCCCAAGGAATCACATATGTCCTGGAGTAGCAATCACTTCCTGACATGCACTGGCAGCCATTTGCCCTATGTAGGACACCTCCAGGCCTGCAAACTCCTGGAGGGCACAGGCATTGGCATTCAAGCATCCTTCAACTCTCGCCTTCCAGCCAACCTTGTCCTGGCTGGCCACCTGAGAGGGTTTCCCTCACCAGCAATGAGACCCTCAGCCCCTCAAAGCTCTTCTCAGGTCAATGCATGCCTGGATTCAGCAAGAGAAGTAGCCCCACATTGGACAGGGCATTATGTTTCCACATGGATGCTTCCACCTTCCTTCCATCCTCCACCTGCAGGCAGTGGCACAGCTCAGCCCCGCTGGGGAGGGACCCTCCTCCCGGCCGGCTCGCCCACCTATATTTCAAGCTAGCATCTGACATGCATTTTGACACAACTGTGCCTCCCCTCTCTTTTCCCCACTACCTTGCCTTGTTTAGAGCCTGGTTTTTTCTTCCATTGCCAAAACACAATGACTGTTATAATTAACAGATTATCTCAGTGCGACAGCTGCAGTCCTTTGAAAATTAGGTTGAATAACAGGATCCTGCCGTATGGTAATTTCTTTTCATCTCTCAAATATTTTCTCTCTCTCACTCTCGTTTCTACCTCATTTCTATTTTTCTTTCTTTCTTTTCTCTCTCCCCCTCCTACATTCCACCAGCTCCCTGACTGCATGAGCAGTATCTTTGGGGTGAGACAGGCTGAAGGGCTCTCTCTGCCTTCATCAGCTGTTTTCATTCCCCTTCTTGTACTACCACACCTCACAGAGAAGCAGTGCTTGCAAGTAGGTTCATAAACACGTCAGGAAAATATGTGCCCACCAGAGGCAACGGTCAGGGGCCCTCTCTGAAGCCCCACTGCAGCAGCCCAGGGAATTTCATGGGGAGGGGAGGGGAGAAACTGGGATGCAGTAGCCTGAACCACTGCATGCAACTTTGCCACAGGGATCTGAGTGCAACGGTGCAGCTGAGTGGTTTGCACAGAGTTAGCCAGGGTGCTCTACCCACCCACTACCCGTCCGCCTTCTTGCTGACTCAGTATCTGCCCCTGACTCACCACTTGTTCACTGAATGGGGACTGGCAGTACTTACACGGCATCCTTCCCTCTCGCTCAGGCAATAGCTCTGCCACTTTCCACCCCCTTTCCCATTATCCACCTACATCTGTCTCTCTACCGACTCAATCAACCCAAGACAGCCAGAAAAGCAGCTTGCTGGGGATTCAGGGTTTCAAAACCAAAATAAGAACTGCTCCCAGCTGGACGCAAATTAGAGGCTCTGGAAATCTCCTCCTCCAGGACTAGAGATCCCCTGGCCCTAGCTGTAAATGGGGCTGATGCATTTGCAGAAGTGGCTGGACTCCTCAGTCTCTGCTTGGGCAGATGCACTAGTGCACAGTGTTTCAGGCTGTGAGGCTGACCAGCCAGACATGTGGGATGGGTCTGTTGGAATGGTGTCCAGGATTTGGCAACTGAAAGGTTTCAAGTTCATTATGTTCTGGACTCAAGAAGTCTGCAACTTTGTTGTTGACTGCACCGGGAGCATTAGTTAATTGTTCTCAATGCCTGGCTTGAACTCACACAAAATGCCTTGGTCCTGCACTGCTTATTTCAGCCATGTCTGTAATCTATACAATATCATCTGTTACACTTAAACACTGCTTTTTCCTTTTGAAAAACAGGGAGGGATTCCTCCATACGACATGTCCATCACAGCCTAACACTCCTCTGCAGAAGCCAGTTCCAGCTAGGTCCTGGGCCTCCTCCTGCCTCCTCAGCAAAGCCATTTCCTCTCCTCCCATGGAGTTCCACCTCATTTATTTCCTTAATCCCAACTCAGTAGAACAGAAACTCTTTGTCACCATTATTCTGCCAAAAGCCAAGTAGTTTTATAACAAACACTCATCCGTTCCATTGTGTTTCAGCAGTCTCCAGCAATGCTTCTCCTTGTCGTCCATGATCTCTCTCTTTTCATCCTGTGCCATCCTCAACCCCACATTTTCTCTCTGCTTTCACTCCAGGGCCTGTGATAGCTCATGGCATTTATAGCACATCTCCTCATTCATTCACTGTCACTTGCCCAAATGTTACCTTCATTTATTAATTCTTCTTTTTCCTAGTAGCATCCCTCCTCTGAGTGCTTTGTACAGTCCTACTTACGTATCCAATAATAGTATTTTCCCAATGAGTGAGTCATATACCCCTTTGCTGACATTTAGAATTCTCCTTGTTCTTTGAAACACGTTTATTCATTCCCCATCTCTACAATTATATATGTCTACTCATGCCGTTGCATTTCCTACAGCAGCTGTGCAGCGAACAGATGATTCGTGCAAATAACCCAGCAAAATACCTTTTCCTCCTTGACATCCTCCATTTTAATTAAGTAGGCCAAAGCTAATTCAAGCTATGATGCAATCAAAAAATGGGGGACAGCTCAATTTAAAAAACACCCCACCCTTTCCTTTCTTCTTGCTCAGTCCAATTTTCCATCTTATTTCCCCACCTATTCTCTGTTCTGCCTCTTTCGATGCTGTCAGTAGCAGAGTACATGGAGGCTGCAACTGTTATTGGGCCTCTGATTTCATACGTGCTGAAAATATTTTCAGTGAGAAACAAACTTTGCTTCAGACTGTTTCTGGGCTGAAAGGACCAAAAAAAAAAAA
>VXAX01003260.1:1213901-1250899 GCA_013399835.1 Leptocoma aspasia
AAAAAAAAAAAAGGAGCATTACTCAGCTAATACAGGCACATAAATGTCTTATCCACTAACCCAGGTAATAGGTACTTCATGGCCAGGGAATGATGTTTATCCCCCTAAGTCTCTCTCCAGGTAGCTCTAGAAAGCAATTAATCTGGCAGCCCCTCCTTGTTCCTCACTGTGGCCCTATTCCTTCCCCCACAGTTCTTTGCTTCTCTTTGAGTCCTTAGTCACCCTTGCATATTCCATATTTTATTTATTCCTTGCTATTCCTCTTAATCTGCATAGGCCAAACCCTAACCTCCGGAGTCACCCTGACTCATTTCCTACCCAGGAAAAGCAACATTTTATATCAGTGGGAAAGCCTGTGATGTCAATCTGGACAGAGACTGATTCTGCATGGGGACTCCTGCATGATTATTTCTTGTTCTATCTCATTCAGGTCTCCATTTAGCAACATACTTCAGCACACACCCAACTGTAAACCCATGCAAGTCCCGTTCAGCTTCTCAATTGCTTTCTTCTGCAACATCTGTGTTGATGGTTCCCACATCTTCCAAACACAACAGATTCTCCCTCTGTGCTTCCTCTTCCTAACCTCTCTGTTACCCACTCACCAACCTCTTTCCTCTTGCTTTGAGAAATTCAGGTTTTTCTGGTTTTTTTCCCTTTGCTAGTTTGGATTTTCTTATTTTCACTGCTGCCCAGGGACTCCAGCTTGTATTTCACCTCCCTGTTCCTGAGATTGCTATGTTGAATAAAACACTGACTTCCCCCTCTTCTCTCCAGCATTCTGAACTACTGAATTGGGCCACTAAGGAGAAAAGCTATTAGCCAGAACTGCTGTCTCTGATACTGAAACAGAGCTGGCAGCAATATTTACAGGCAACTTTGAAAGCTCCAAGGATGGCTTGAGGCCAAAAATGATGATATCCACCCCCTCTTTTTTTTCAATGATGTCTTCCTATGACTCAGTCTGGTCCATAAGTCAAAATAAGATTTTTTTTTTTTTACCCATCCTCCCTTTAAGCAATGAGAACAAGAGCCTAAGAACAGAATGCTGTAGCATCACGGGCAGGACAAGTTACGTCACGAGTAATGCAACTTGGGGTGTCCTTGGTAGCTTTAAAAGAAGCAGAACAAAAGGCGCATGTCCTCTTTCCGGAGAAATGAGTTTTGGCAGAGCTAAACTGGCAATTGCCTGAGTTTTCTAAACTTAGTTTTATCTGTAAGCAAAGCAAGAAACACGCGGGAAGCAGAGACACGGTGACCTCAGGGGCTCATGACTTCCCAGGCTCAGCAAGGAGCTGCCATGCCCTTTATTATCCACCACTGTGCGGAGGCAGAGCCTGGAATAAAGGGACGGTGTCAGGGGAACTGTGACAGCTGTTTCAAAGTGGGGCTGTGGCTACCAACCCAGCCTGCCCACACAGCCCTACCTCTGCCTCCAGCCACCCAGCCTGCAGCCACAAACAGCCACTCAAACGCTTGATAAATGAGCAGTTCGGCCCGAGACCACTTAATTTGCTCCTTGCCTTCTTTGTCTGCCAGTGGCAGGGAAAAAATGCATGTTTGAAAATTGGTAGTGTTGTGTATAGCATTACCAGGCTGGAGTTATACTGACTGCTAGACTGCTACACGAAAGAAAAAAAAAAAAAAAACAACCCAATCAAACAAACAAAAAAACCACCAAACCAACAAACAAAAAAACCCCCACAAAAACTAAAAAGTCAAAAAACTCCACTACCCCCCCAAAAAATAACCCCCCCCAAAAAAACCCAAACAAGCAAAAAAAACCCCAACAAACAAAAAACTAAACAAACCCAACAAAAAAAACCATGAAAAATAAAAAAAAAAAGGCAGAAGAGGGTAGCAGGCTGAGAGCTGCGAGGAAGGGTGGGGTGTGAGCGGGGGAGAGCCAGGCAAGGAAATAGGGAGAGAAATGAGACAGTACTGTATCCAAGAGTAGATACTATGATGATGGGGACATTAAGAATATGATAGATAGGCAGGGAAGGAAGGCAAGCAGACAGAGGAAGGTACAGAGAAAGAGACAGAGAGGGAGAGAGAGGCAGAATTAATTTAGAAGGAATGTACTGAAAACATAATCTTCTCAACAGAGTTAAAAAAGAGAGCGAGAAAGAGAATTAAACAAACAGCGACAGGAAACTGAGAAAGAATAACTTTTTTTTTATGAGCTTGTTAACATTTGTGAAGTTAAGTAACCCTAAATTTATGCCATTAATTTGCATGTATTACATTTTTTTTCTGTGCTGCCAGTTTATAGTCTCTGTGAAACCTTTAAAAAGTGTCTTTTTTTCTCCTTTTCCCTTTGCCTGTGTTAATTAAGGCTTATGATATATGTATATTTTTACACTGCTGCTGTGCTCTAGCATTTAATCATGAAATGGCCCTTTTTGCCTTTTCTTTGGGCTGTCCTGCCTCATCCTTTCACCTCCACAGAAACTTGAGGAGGCCTGCAGGTCCACCCACCTGCACCGGTCTGCAAGCATGCCTGGAGCCAGACTGAGATCCCGTGATCCCAGGCCCGTCAAACAAGGGAGCTTTCCCAACAGGGAGAGGATCTTCAGCTGCTGAAGGGTTAACAGCTCCAATGCACTGGGGCATTCACATTGCCATACTGAAGCGCTCGGTATTTACACATTAGCAATCACTGGGGAGCCATAAATCGGATTCTCAGGGGAAATCCAGCCAAAGAACAGAGTGAGATTCCTAATGAAAAAAGCCACAGCCAAAGCTGGGGGAGGCACAAGTGACAGATACCCTCTAATCCGCTGCTGGAATAAAAGGGGATGCAGGTCATCCTCCAGGGCTTTAGTAGCACCTAGAATTATCCAACCTAGGATGCACATAGGAAGAGCTGCTGTAGAAAATATGAGTCCAGTTTCTCCCCTGCTTCCAGGGGACTGCACCACACCAGTTCTCAGGGGCAGTGTCCCTCCTTTCCTCCCAAGGACTCTTCTTTCTGGGCAGACAGATCTCTCTCCTAAGCACATTGCTGACTTTGGAAGTGCCCAAGGCCAACACAAAGCGTAGCTGGTGGAGCCCTTTTGGCAGCTGTCCCAGAGAGCATATTTCTGAGCTCAGCTGGACAGGAGTCCTGGTCCTAAATGTGCTTTGATTGCTTTGCTCCTCTCCAAAGGCTCTGTTTCTCCCAGCTGTAAGCAGAGTTTGCTGAAGCAAGAAGCAGGTTGCTAAGCCTGGTTTGGATGCTGTTTGGTCCTTAGTGGAGCTGATGGGACTCATCTTGTTAAAAGCCAGCTGAGCTGAGACCGTGAACAGTGAACATTGATTCAGACCTAATCACCCTCCACGGGAGACACAGCAACTGGAGGAGGGAATAAGGGGGATTGCTGGTCACGGCAGAAGGGTGTTCCCTCATCCCCTATGGAGGAAGCTTGTGATCTCCTTGGGGTCTGACAGGCAGATGAGAGGTCTCTGGAGGGTCTCTGATGAACTGGAGTTGGGAAGGAGAGGTAGGGGAGACAGACCAGGCTTTCCACACTGTCATTTATTTTGCCATATGGGGGTGTTGAGCACCAGAGAGGATATTCTGATTTACTCCCTGGCTTACCGTTGCTGTGGCAACAGGAGAAATACAGGCCAAACCAGGCTGCATCTGCAATGTGGTGGTAATAGGGAGTTTGGATTCCCAGGAGTGTGTGTGTTTGTTTGTTTGTTTGTTTGTTTGGCTGTTACAGGAGCCACATGGTAAAAAAGCACCGTTGTGATGAAAAGGGAACGAGGTCTGAATTGTACCCAGACAAATACACCCTCCTCTCATGCAACAGCCCAACAGTCATGCATGCAGTCCTACTGACAGCACACAGCCCAAGAAACACCAGCACTCACATGTGGCCTTTCTTCCCACCACAAGTACACCCCTGGAGCTGGGGGTCCCCAGCTGCTCTCCTGCCCTTAAACTTCTTATTTCATAGGTAGAAAGTCCCTGTGCACCAGAGACTTTGTGGCTGGGCTCTAAAATGCAGCTTAGAGTCTAGGCCCCCCCTGGTGTCAGCAAGAGAATCTCCTCTGCTGTCAGACCCACACATCCCAGTCAGCTGTGGTTCCAAGGGATCACAATCCCCCCATTGGTTGCTGAGCAAATACTCCTCCCTGCAAATACTCCTGCAGCACATTGTAGTGACAAGCTCTTACCTCCCCCCACACACACTCCCGAGCTGAACAACAAAACAAACTCAGCCCTTTCTCAACAGCCATATCCCCGATTGGGAGAGATGGCCTTCACTGCCAAAATCAGAGTAAGCCCTCAGGTCACACAAACTGGCCTGCTGCAGACACCAGCCTCCACCTGTGTGAACTCATGAGTCTGCCAGCACAATTCCCACCCCAGAAAACAAGCTGTAGGGCACAGTTAAGTACAGCCTCTTTCCTTCCCCCTCCTCCAGCCTGCTGGAACCTGAGTACCCTCAACCTAAACACTGGCCTCTGGAGAAAGGCTCTGTGTCTGCTGCATCCAAAATATTGCCCCCAGAGACCTACTTTAGGTTAAGTGGAAGGAAGGAAATTATTTTTCAACTGCCCCTCATAGCCCCAAAGCTTCTCCCTGCAGCACTGGAAGCACAGAATAGCCTCGTAGCAAGACAAACTTGCTATTCAGCCATACCATGATCTGTTCTTCCTTATCCCACAGTTCATAACAGGCTGAAGATAGCATAGGTGTTGGGAAGAATGAACTGCCAACAGGAAAAGGACATGCTTTGCTCAGGCATAGAGACTTTGGAGTTCCTGGAAATCAGACTCCTAATCAGCTTTTGGGGTCCTCTGTTGCAACTTCTGCAAAGGAGAGACAAAGCCCGTGGCAGAGATAAACTGAATTTCCTCAGCCTGGCACAGCAAGAGCCCGTGAGGCAGGATTTCTCTATGAGGACAGTACACTTGGGGTGAGACACCAGCAAAAACAGGGGGTGTCACTGAAAGGCTGGTGATGCCAATAACCTGTTAGCTGCTGCTAATAGTGACACTGAGATAAGAAAAAATGCGGGGGAAACAAAGGCGCTAAGGTTGAGCTGGAAAAGATGAGGTGATGGAGATGAGAGGCTCTGCAGGTATGAAAAGCTTCTACAGAATACTGTGCAGAGAGGAGATGCCCAGCTCGATCCCAACGAGGACAGCCACAAGGAATGTGTGGTGGCTGCTGGTGTGCTGCAGGAATGCTGTGAGTTTGCAGAATGCCTGTCCACCCAGGGTGTGCAGGAGAGGTGAGACAGGATGTGGGTTCACCCCCCTTCACTCCTGGCTGCCTTTTCTCCCATTATTCCTGAGACTCCATCTGGCCTCACTATTTTTACACACATACACGTTAAAAAAAAGTTAAAATAAACACTTAATTCTAACCTAATCAGCCCTCCTCTCACTAATTAGCACCCTCTGAGCACATCCACAGGCTGTGAGAGATACTCTGGGGCTGATAATGACCCCCAACCTGCAGTTGCATATGCTGAAGGGTCAGCAGAGCCAAGAGCAAGCCGTGGGGAGGCAGGGAACAGAGTGACCTCTGTCATTGTTTTTTTTTCTCTGAAATGTGGGGTGATGGAAAGGGGACGTCTCTTTTTTGGCAGGGTCCCTTGTGCGTGCATGTGTGTGTGTTCTTCTGTGAGAGAGCGTGAATCTGTGTGTGCACGCATGTGTGTCGAGGAGGGGGGAAGCTGGAGAGGTTTGCAGGGAGGGGACTGGAACAAAATTCTGGCACTGAGCCCAAACCTGAAACACATGCCAATTTGTGCCTCTTGCTGCTGGTAATGAAGGGCTCCGTTCAGGACACACGGGACACTAATTAAGGGGCTTCAAAGGCAGCTTTCTGCAGAGTGCTCTCTAAAGGGGGGCTGAGGGGAGGAAGGAGCACAAGAGGGGGGTGTTCTCCACTCAATGGAAGACTTCTGGCTCCTAGTGCTGCTGGGGAAGGCACTTTTTCTTTCTCGCTGTCTCCCATAGCAACTCCTACCCGTGAGAGCTGAGAAGGTGCAAGCATCTGGCAGCTCCGGGCCAGCCCTCAGCAGCCAGCAGGCAAGGCAGGCTCCGGTATGCAAAGGTGGAAAAGCAGCATGGCAGAGAGGAAGAAAAGAAGAAAAAGGTGGAACTGGGGAGGCAAATTGGTGTAATTACAAAGGTAGCACCTATAGTAAAAGAAGTTGCCGTTAGTCTCCAGGGATTTGCGGGGACAAAGCTCTGGATCACTGCAGATCAAAAATCCATAGCTGAGCCTTGTCAGCTTCATCCCATGGGGTAATTTCATATGAAAGCATGAGTGGGGCAGACTTTGTGAATAGGTCAACAGGCAGGGCTGGGGACATGCCTCTATCGTGTCAGTGTGGGCACAAGAGCTTAGCTGGGCACCAGAGACAAACAAAAACTGCACAGGCACACAAAGAGCTCTAGCCCACTTCCAGGAGCTTCACAGACCTTGGCCCTACAACCTCTAAGCATTGCAGATTCACTTGTAGCTGAGTGTTCCCGTGTCAAAGGAAAGGAGCCAGGCCACGGAGTGGGTGACATGACTCAGCCATGGTCACCAAAGGAGGTCTCAGTTCAGCTCTCCTGCTTCCTACCTGTTACCTTACACTCACACCTGCCTGCCCTCCCTCCACCGGAGTAAACATGAAACAGCAGCTCTGGTGAAAAACAGGACTGTGCTGAGATTGATGAAACGGGGACAGAGTGTGGGAGGAAAGAGAGGAATAAATTGGCAGGGAGAGCAACAGAGTGTTAGTGAGAGACACGAAGAAATGATGAGTGAGAAAGGTGGTGAGGAAGAGAAAAGAGAGAATAGAGGGTTATCATGGATTATAGTCACTGGGCCATGCACCACCCAGAGAGAGAAAGTGAGGGAAAGAAAAGAGAGGTGATATAAGCACATGAAAAGGAGAAGTGAGAAGAGGCTCACAAAGAGCAAGAGAAGCAGACGGCTTGAGAGATGAGCAGTGTTTCGCTGATCCTGCACGACAGCATGTTGCCTGCCATCACTCACCACCACAAGCTGCCAGAATGCCCCACAGCTTCCCTTGGTTTCAGACAGAGCTGTCTTCTCTATGCCAGGCAGTCTCAGCACCACACATGGGTCACCTGGACACAGCTCTTTGGGAGTCAGGACCGGTCCTGCCATGGTGAACCACAAGTACACATTATTTAACCAAGGTGAAGGAGAAGGCTTTCAGTAATACTCTAATGCTTTTCCACAATTGTTTAGTTTTAACTAAACTAAAGTTAGTTTTTCTAACCTTTCTGCCCTCTCCTGTTCACTGTCCTCCTATGCACCAGCCCACATTTAACTGCTTATTCCGGATGACCTGCTCCATGTCTCCCATGTTCAGTGTCACCCGGCCACAAGCACGGCCACCTGCAGCCCAGAGCAGTTCAGCAAGGCCGTGCCTGCCACTGGAGACAAAGAGGGAGGAGGCTCACCCTGGAAGAAGCACCTGGGGTAAAACTGGCTGAGGTGTGACTGAGGCCAGTGACTGCCCAGAGCAAGGACAGTGCAAGGCAGTTCTTAACAGCAGCTCTTGGGCAACAGGCTCCACGTGTATATCCAAAAATTCCCTGGTTTTTCTTATTATTGCCCAGCAGTAGTAAGAAAATGGTGAATCTTGCTGCCCAGCCTGAGCAGTTTCTGAGAAGAGGTGGTCAGGTTCCTAGTTAGGCAGAATCAAAAGGGGGTTGGATGCAGAAACACGTCGTGGTGCTGGAATCAGCCCTACAGCAGGTCTTGCAACAGTCTGGGCTGAGGAACATCTGGGGTCTGCTAGGATCTGCAGAGAAAATAGATCAACCTCAAGGAGATACAGGCACAGTCTCAGATGCAGTTGCAAGACACAGCCTCGGAAGGGCTTAGCTCCATCACTGGCCCTTGCCTCATCCAAGCATAACAACCACGGCACAGGCCAGACAAGTTCAGGGCACTCATGTGCGCTGCCTCCACCCATCCCACAGACCACCAAACACTTCCCATCAGCTGCTAACAGCTGCTGAACCTTTACAAGGAAACCCACAAAAGATCAAAATCGAATGGGAGAACAGAGCTGATAACCAGCCTCTTCTGACCATAGGGGAAAAAACAGCCAAGAAAGGCACCAGCCTTAGTTTCCATGGAGAGAGGAAACAGGAACACTCTCCAGCTTCCCTCTTCATCTCCCAGTCCTTCCTTCTCCCCCTGCACCTCACCTTTCTGCCCTGTGCAATCCAAATTGGATGCCATGCCGAAGACAGATAAACAGGCAACTAGTAAATCACTCTCATTAAGTTTGAATTTATTATCTAAAAAAAAAAAGAAAAATAATAAAAATGAAAAACATGAAAAGAGGGAGAGAAAATCAAAGCTGGGATTACAGGCTTAGCAAGCATGAGTGCATATTCAGCCTACACTGCTCTCTTTGTGACTCTGTCACACCGGTAGACTGCTAAGAGAGTTATACCATTACTAACATGACAGCATTGTCCTATACAGCCTGGATTAGAAATCCCAGTGGCTGTGTGGAGGGGAAAAGTCCCTTGGCAGTGGCAGGCACTTGGCCTCATGATGCCTTCCACTGGCAGCATGCTGGCCAGGCAGGGAGAAGTATTCAATTACCAGACAGGCTCTGCCTTTTCCTAGACCAGCTTCCTTTCATTGTCTGACTGCTTTTTCCCTGGCCAGTGATGCCTGAGAAGTCTGTCACGCAAGAGAAACTCAAGATGGTCCAGGCAATTCCTGAAGTCCAGGCAGACTTCTCACAGCTGAACCCCTGCTCCTCCTCACAAATACACAGTCTTCTCCAAGTATGGATAGGATTCAGTCTTGAAGATGGTGAATATCTCATTCACCAACACAGGACCTCCAACAACTGCCTGGAAAACTGGATCTGCTTGTTCTCTGCTGGGCAGGAATATAAGTCAGTTGTGATTCCTTCACATTTCTCTGGCCTAAAAATCATCCTACTGAGCTGAGACTGATTGCCCTCATTACTTCCACTTCTTAAGCAGGACCACACCAGTTTTTTAACACATCAAAGACATGTATGTTGCTCTGATGCATTTTTCAAAGCTTCCTTTTCCAAGTAATCCTCATATAAACATCACCCAGAGCACCACAGCAATCAGATAATCACCCATACCCTCATCCACTGTTTGTATCCTTTGTGATGTCCTTGGGGACTGTGTTTCCTCACTGGGACGGTGGTGTTACAGTGTGTCTGTGAGCTGGCACGGATTGACAAGAAAAAGGCAGCTGGCAACAATAAATGCATCACCCCAGCCAGGATGCAGAACAAGGAAAGGTCATTGTGTAACGTGGTCTCTCATTGCTCTGGCAGCAGCCAGAATTCCTGCTTATGTGGCCACCAATGCAGGGGCTCAGCTTTGGTACCACTGAGGGAAGATGAGCTAGATGCTGCATGAATTGGCTGTGTCAGTCCCTGGGTCTTCAGAGAGGGAAAGAGGAGCTGGAGTGAGAAAGGCAGTGAGAGGAGGAAAGAATTAGGTATGCAGTGCCTGGAGGGTGAGGGTCAGGACCAAGAGGAGCAGAAGGAGCTGCCTAGGACAGCTGCTCACCCAGATGGTCCCCAGTCTGTAGCCTGCAGATCTTGCCTTAGCTCCAGCCCCATGGCTGGTGCCTGTGGCCTCATCTCCCCACATCTCTGTTCTGCAGCCAGTAAAGCCACTGGTGGGGTGGGCTCTGTACCTCTGCAGGAATTGGGGCAGGGACCATTCCTCATTCACAGAACCCAAGTACGATTTACTCTGTCCCAACCCAAAGAGACAAGGGAAAAAAACCACAGTTTTTCTTTCCAGAGCTGCCCCAGGGCTAGGATATAATATTTTATGGCCCAGTTCTTAGCCTATTTGCATTTTGTATTTTTACTTCAACTGCTGTTTGTTTCCAGGCATTTGGGATGCCTAATGATTTTCAAAGCACTGTTTATTTTAATCCCTCTAATTTATTAATAAATTAGTTGGCCTTGAAATGCTTGGGAAAGAAGGGTAAGGAAGTTGTAACCAGTGCTTTGAATAAAGCATCAAACTGTCGTATGATCACATCAAAGCAACAGCAAGCAGATCACTTTGTTGGCTAAATCATGATACAGCCTCATAGGTCCTCCAGCTTGGTGTCAGGTTTCTTCATACATGTCACCCTGCAACACTACCAGGCTCACCAATTCCAAGGATGAAGTAAAAAAATAGCAATGCCCAGAGGCAGCTCCTTCTGAAAAGTCTGCCCCTTCTCATCCTCTGTGTGTTGTGAGAATGTAACATGCCACCGTGGTGCAGATAATATAAACCATGCTGACATCCACGTGGATTTGCAGGCAAGGTTGTAATCTTCCCATAAATCACAGGTGCACTCAGGCTCCACTACACTCTCTTCAGCCCAGTGCTCTGTGGCAAGGCTACAATTTCACACACAGGACAGTCCCTGAAAAAACAGTGAGCATAAACACTGTTAATCATGCAAATGAAGGACTTGGAATCTCTGCTAGTCAGTCCCAACAGGAACATGCCAGGTTTTCTCATCACCAGAAAGCAACTGACAGATCCTGAAAATCCTAGGGGCTGCCCTCAAATAACTTTGCCCTTCTCCAGGAAAGCTGTGAGTGTGCCCCATCATGTGTTTATGAGCCTGCCCCCATCTAGGGCCTGAAGACCACATACAGCCTTTTGCAGCTGACAACTTCATCACATCCCTACTGCTGCAAAGCCCATTTGCTCTCAGTGATCCCGCTGAGATAAAGATCCCCTTTCTGCCATCTCACGCTGACCTGTCAGCATTGAACACGTTAGTCATGGGCTAGCATTTGCCAGGGACACAGGACTTGCAGGAAACAGAAGCCTCTCTCTTCTGTAGTGGCAGGGCTTGCTGCAAGTGTACATCTTGTGCTAAAGGGCTGAGGTGATTCCACAAACAGCTCCCTGAAAGCAGCCTGAAGTTGCTGCTGGTTGTCATGATGAGTTAGTTGTGCTAGATGTCCTCCAGAAGCACCGTTCTGCCTGGGAATAGACAATGACTACTGTTTAGAGGGGGTGAACACATCCTGCCTGAATGAGCTGATTACAACAGCCAGCACGGCTATCTGGCACGGGGGGGACACCTGCACCCATGCTCTCTTTGTACTTGTGGATAAACTGACAGAAACAGAGATGCCTCAAGAAAGGCGGTGGTAGGATAGAAGCTCTTTCACATAGGATGCAGAAAGAATAAAAACATTTTTGCAGTGCCAGTTGCAAAGTGGATTCCAGAGTGGATCTCCTTGATGATATCCACAAGTCCTGTCAGTGCCAATGCAGCCTGAGCAGAAGTGAGCCCCGCCTGGCTCTGCACCCATCTAAAGGCAGGTGCCTGCACGCCCAGCAGCTCAGATGTGACACGTTTGCAGGACAAGTGTATCATCAGGAGTGCCAGGTCAGGCACCTTCCTGGGATCTGTGGTCACAGCAACAGATTTCTCCCCTCCCCACCACAGATTAGGCCCACAGCTCCAGGGGGCAGCTCCAGTTCCTGCAGAAACATCACTGCTGAGCACTGACTGCACATTGCCATAGCCCCAGTCACCATATTCATATTTTTGCTTCTATTCTTTACTTAATACCCCCCTTCTCTCCAAGCTGCATCTCCCATCTGATGAAGGTGAGCCCAGGGCTTGACTACCACAATGCTTGCTGGCTCCCCACTACTGTGAGGGGTGCCAGCCTGCCAACAGAGCATCTCCCCTCCCTTTCTTCCTTCCCTGACTCCCTGCACTCCCACCAGCTCTTGCCAGCACAAGAAGTGCCACGTGGGGAGGTACTGAGACTGTTCACCTTCTCTCCAAATGTTTCCTCTCTCCCATCTTCTCCCTGTGTGTGGACACCCTGGTGGCACCTACCCACTCACTGGGAGGGCCACCGGAGACATTGTGTCTGCCCTGCCCCTGGTACTCAACATCTGACACCTTGTTTTGAGGGCATATTAACCACTCCAGCAGCCTTTCTCTCTCACCCAGACCCCTAGAGCCAACGGGAAGTAATCCATGCTGTGCAGGAAGAAAAGGGATGGCATGAATCCCAGCACTCTGCTCTGTGTTGTGGACAGGGAATTCTCTTCACCCTACAAAAAAAGTGTAACTCTGCTCTTGGCTTGATTGTGGGCACTCAGTTGATAAAGTCAGGTTATTACCTGCATGCCCTGGCAAGACACCAGCTCTCCTGTCTGCCCATCTTTCCTGGGGCAGGGAGCTCCCTGCTTTAACAAAGCCTGATCACCCAACGAGTTCTCCTGCGTGGCAGAGGGAATAGAGATCTTCAAAACAGGATTTGAATTGAGTCCTCAGCTTGATGATGTACCACTTAAAAAGAAGGCGAGGGTGGATGAACCCTGATCTTTGCTCTCAAAAAGGTGCACCAACAAGTGATAAGGACTTTAGAGAGAAATAACAAGGGGAACAGCATCTGTTGGAGCCTTCCCGAGAGGAGCATAACCAGCTCATGTATTTAAGGCTGTAACCTTTCTCATTCTCCCCATAGGTCTCTTGGTGTCTTTTCTTCTGTTGCCTCTCTGATCCCTGAGCAAAGAGCACAGCCTTAGCAACACAGCCTCTGCAGGGAAGTCCAAGAAAGGCCAAACCCTCCAGGATCATGCCTTACTTGTCTAAGGGCACAGAGAAGGATCATCTGCCTCCAGGATGCTTTCTGCAGCAGCGGTCAACACTGAGGCCTGGGAAAAAGGAGCAGAAGTTGGCCAATATAGAGATGCCTCCCCAGGCCTCCCAGACAAGTTGAAAATGGTGGATTTTATGAGCTGGCCAAAATTTACTATGAAATTATTAAACATCACAAAATTATTCCACACGGATCCTGCCCAGTGTTCACTTTAACTGTGCTTCATTGTTACATTTCAATGCTACACACCAGGTGCTTTTCTGCATGGAAGAAAGGGGGGGTGCAAAAGGCCTATCCATGAATGAGAGACTGCTTTGCACAGAGTGGTGTGTCTGTGGGCAGGGAGCAGGGCAGGTATTTCTTCTCTGTGCTCCTCAGCAGGAGAGAACAGTAATGAACATGCTGGGAAAGCTCAGCAGCACTTGAGTGAGGCATGTGGGTCTTTGTGTAAGAGATGCCAGCCAAAATGGAGAGACCATTGCTGCATTAAATCGTGTTCAGTGTGTCCATAAAACTGGTGAATGCAAACATCCTATTGTGAATGCTCACATGTGACGTGCCCACAGTGGCCCTGGGACGTGTCCCCAGCCCCTGAGCGTGCGAGCCAGCCCCACGGGGGTGCGTGTGCATTGTCTGGCTGCCAGGGAACCTGCCCACTGGGGAACTTTCCATCTAAACCAGCTGACAGCTGCTCTCCTGAGTTTCCTGGACACCAATAATGTTTTCCCTTTTCTAATCTCCCCAACGTAAATCCATTCACAACGAGTGCCTAGAGACTTTTAATTCCATCGGCATTAAACTCACTAAAACCTCTATTACCAAAAGCTTTTAGGATTTTCCCCAGAATCTACAAGTCAGGTTCATAACATGACAGAACTCCACCTCTCCAGGGTGTCTGAGAAATTAATTCATGCTTTCTAAATGCCAGGATCACTGACCAGATATTCAAAGTATCCCCCTTGCCATTAGTAAGCTTGAGTTGCTGGTACAACACGGCCCTTGCCAGGGGCTGAGCTGTCTTCTGAAACACCTCCAATAGTCTGAGAAGAGCCCCCTCCCTGTACCAGGCAAGAGCAGATCACCTCACAGCAAAGCAGTACCAGAGGTTCACAGATGCTCTGTTAAAGAGAAGTGGTTTATTTCAGTGCTACTTTGCTGCATTCATATAGCAAAGGGCTGGCACATGCATCAAACAGCAGTGCTCCCCCCATACCAAAATAAGTGAGAAGATAGTGTGGTCTCACCTCAGTGCTGCACACAGGCAGGCACTGTAAAAGCACAAGGATTATCCAGCTACACCTCAGTAGAGAAGGTGGCTGGGTGCCGAGACAAATTGAAAGTGGTTGTGGTGGAGGGGTCAGACAGCTGTGAGTCGGTGAGTGAGGTTTCTAAATGCTATAATACTCCAGCAATGGTGCATTTATCCTTTGGCCCTGGAGGTTCATTGGCTGCTGTAATAGAGCAGAGAGATGCAATCATCTTTTGATCCCAGAGGTCTTTTTAGGTGCTATAATAGAGTAGTGATGATCAAGCCATCTCCAAAGCCTTGGGGTTGCTGGCACGCAGCACGGGTGACGTCAGTGTCTCTCAGCCCCCAGCTCCTGGATTCCAGGAGAGGTGTTGAAGATGTTGCTTCCACCCCAGAGGTTTGCAGGGGCTGTGGTGATGTCAGCTTTGACACACTGCCAAAGTTCCCTCTGGCCTCACAGGAACTTTAAACCACGTGGAAAGGTG
Organism: Leptocoma aspasia; assembly: GCA_013399835.1. Taxonomy (NCBI): domain Eukaryota; kingdom Metazoa; phylum Chordata; class Aves; order Passeriformes; family Nectariniidae; genus Leptocoma; species Leptocoma aspasia. The sequence goes on from VXAX01003260.1 coordinate 1,228,268, forward strand.
TGATACTGACCCCAGGTCTCTTGGCACTGGGACACAAGCCTGGCTGCTCCCACTCTATCCACATCAGCTGTGGTGGGTGCAGCTCCAAGCTAGCCACCAAAACAAACCACAGCTCTAAGAGTACAAGAGAGCTCACAGAGATCCAGCCAAGAGCAGCAGGCAAACATGATCCCCAGTGTTTTTTATCTTATTTATCTGTGCAAGTAGTCACTCTGCTCACACCTCTTGGGCTGCCCAGAAAGGAGACATCCTTACAAGGAGTCTGGGATTTGTATGTAGCTACACATGCATTTGTAACTACACACAAATAGCTATAAATCAAACAGGCTAAGTTAGCCAAGCTGTTGAAGATTTCAGCATCCTGTATCGTGGACTCAGGAAAACAAACAAACAAACAAACAAAAACCCCAAGAACTGGGACCAGGAGAACTGCTCATATCCCAGCAGGGAAGATGTACACAAGAGAACAATCATTCCAGGTCAGAGAAATGTCCACAGTGGCTCTCAGGAAAAAAAATCACTGGAATTTGGGGGAGAAAAGGTGGAAAAACATCAAAGCAGACAAACAAGGGACAATGTACTCCTGTCTCAATTTTCTTATTTGCTGCTATGAGTTGCAGGCTAATATAGGCTTTGAAGACTGAACCTGCAGGTTCAGGCTCCAAAACTGGGCTCATCCTTAGCTAAAGCTCATTGGGCTACTCTTGTTGTCCACAAAACACACAAGTCCACTATGAACCTGTCTAAATTCCTAGACATGACAAATTTTCATGTCTTAAACCTCCAGAGTTCAACCCTGGGAACCTGAATCCCATACATTTTAATTTCACTGTGCATTCCTTCACTCCTAGGTGATGAGGAAAGGAAGGACAGATATCCTCATATGTTTCATAATTTTATTTCCTCCCACCATACACTTCCAGTCTGCTGTATGACACCAACAACCCCTTTCTCCTCTATATCTTCACTTGGGGATGTTCACAGGCTTTCTGTCTCACCTCAGAGGCCCTTCAGTTTTCCAGCATTCCTTCAGAAACAGGCTGACCTGGGTTTGGCTTGCAATTCCAAATGAAGCAGCACTGCAGGTGTACCAAGAGCTCTTCCAGAGCCCTCTCTACCCACTGCCTCTGCATCCAAACAGCTGATTTGCCTGCTCAAGGGCATCACAGCATGGGGCAGAGCTCTGCAAAGACATTCACCCTCACTTTCATTTGGCTGATACTCTTGATTCAGGACCTTTTGGATATCTAAAGAGTTTTACGTCTGCCCTGCAACACACATTACTTTGAACATGCCAACATTCAGTTTCATTCACCAGAGCACAATGCATTCATTTAACTTAGCTCTCTTTCCCAGGCATTTCCCACAGCCCTTTCTGTCCACAGCCAACAACATAATTTTGTCTCATCTGCTGATTTCCATACTGCATATCTATCCTCCCACCTTTCCAATTCATTAAACAATAAGGTAAATCACAAGGGATTTACAAGACAACCCGGAGGCCACATTAACCTTTTGCCATGGTGAAACTTGACTGTTTAATCCCCTCATTCTTTCAGTCTCCTACTCAGTTTTTGATCCATGTCAATATTTTGTCTCTCACCGACTACTTAGCTTCTTTAGCAGCTCAAGTGCAGGATCTTTCAAAAGCCTTTTGGAAGTGTAAATACGTTATAGCACTTGGTTCTCCTTTATCTACTGCATTAGTGACACATTCAAAAAGTGGTAGAAGATTAGCATGATGCAGTGTTCCCCTGCTAAACCCGTGCTGGATAGGCCCTATCAGACCACAGTCTTCCAGATGTCTTCAAGCACTGCTTTTTAATTATCATTCCCACCAGTTTACCAGATACAGATGCAAAGCCTACTGATCTTTAATTCCCCGGATCATCACTGAAGCCTTTTTTTAAATATAGGTACAACATTTGGTCTTCTCCAATTCCCCGAATCAGTAGTGGGTTTGTTTTTTTTTTTTTTCTGCAAGAGATTGCATATTTTTGTTAGCAGCTCAATCACTTAAGCTCCTTCCAAACTCTCGGATTTAACCATCTGGACTTGATAACTTATTGTTCAGGGAAAGGGGGGGGCGGATGTTTTATAGTTGTTGGGTTTTTTTTTTCACTGGGTTTGTGGGTTTTTTATGAGTTGCTTTGTCCCAGCACCCATTATTCTACCAGCATATTTTCCAAGAGATCTAAGCAGATATAGGAAAAGAATCTCACAATCTCACCGTTGGTAGGGACAGCTGATACAAGAGAAATCATAAGAGAATTCGGCTCCCCAGCAACATCCTAAAAATGGAGATACTGAGTCACTTTAAGCACAGGAGGTGACTGGAATTGATCAATGCGAGTTTTCTTGGAAACATCCATTCTGTTCTGACCAACCAGGCTAGTTTTGCTCATTTGTTTGGGTCTCTTGCTGAATAGTGATTTCCATCTTGACCCCAGAAGATTCAGGGCAGGAACAGTGCTAACTTGATTATATACAGCCTAAGGTGTGATGAAAAGAAAGTGACCTCAGTGCTGGGGGATGCATGAACCTGGGAGGAGATGAAACCCAGTGAGGATGAAAGGAAGTAAATCAGAAGGTGAGCAGAACATTGCTGGGCTGTTAGCTCCAGTGATTGCCTTTCAACTGCATCAGCCACAAGACATGAAATGTAATGGGCAATGCTGGAGAACTCAAATAAGTAGCCCCATTATATGAGCATTTCTCCCTTTGTGCCAGACTGGTTCTCGACAGATTTCACCATGCTGGCTGGCTTTAAAATGCATGGCAGTTAGGATTGGGGCACAGCCCGGTGGCCCTGATGTGCCACTCATTTTAAGCCATACCTTCCGCTAGTCCTACAACAGGGAGCCAGGGAGGGAGCTTGAGATGGAAAAGAAGCACCCACAGGTTTATGTCACAATGAACCAGCTGTGGATACATGTTCACCTGTCAGCCTGCCTGCAAGCCAACACTGGCATTCCAGCTTCTGGAAACCACCACACCCCCATCAAAAGTGACACTTAGAACATCTGTATGACATCTACCTACCCTGTGACAGACCTGGCACGCCTACCTTACCTGATGGACACGTACTCAGGTATATTTCATAAAAGAGGAAGAGAAATTTCCATAAATCCCTCTTATCTAATTGCTGCTGTTCAGTTCTCATGGGACAGGCTGATAGGGCAATTGTAGAAAAAAAATGCACACAAAATTGTAGAAAAAATTGTGTAGCTTGTTGAATTCATTCCCTGCAGACTCTTCCTATGTGGGATAGTGTGGCCATAAGTTTTTCCAGGGAGCCATCTAAAGGCAAGTCTGTGCTTCCCTCTAAGACCTCACCAACATCCCTCCAGTACAGAGCAAGGCAATTCTCAGCAGTGCTGGGCAGCACATTCACTTCCACTGGCTCCATGGGGCAAGGTCCAGGAGGACAGAGGCCACAAGGAGGGGTTTCTCAGCCATGTTCCTACCTCCATATCAGGAGCAGAAAAACATGCACAAGGAGAAGGCATCTCAAAGCAGGACAATCACAGGCTGGCTATTCCCTTAATTAAGGAGGTGGATAGAAGATGAGCAGTTTATTGTGCAGAGCTGGTCCTCCTGCCACAGAGCTTTTGAGATCACTGCCCTGCCCAGTACAAATGTGGTCAGGGCAAACTCTAGTCTGTAATATCAATATAAGATACTTCCATACCACATTGTCATGGCAGGGACATGCTGCTCTCTTTCTGCCTCCCTCTCCACCCCTTTTTTCCTTTGCTGCTTCTGTCCTTTTTCTCTCAGGTCCTCCCTCTTTCTCATCTCAGTGTCTGCATCCTCTCCATGCTCTGTGTGTCTCGGATTCCCCTTTTTCCCTCTGCAACACCTCCCTCCACTGCCTGCAGCTCTCCATGGATTCATTACTCCACAAAGCAAGAGAGGGCTCGCACTGGGATGAGACACAGAAGGAACTTGGGGGAGAAAGAGGTCGTCTTCGTGCCCTGACTTAGCCCAACAAAGCTCCCCACACACCAGATACAGCCCTGCTGAAGGTGCCTGTTTGGGCTGGAATGAAGCAACATGGACACTCAGATGCTGTTCTGCTGCACAGGGCATAAACCAGGCAGGGAGGTAGCACGAATCCCACCCAGCTGCTCTTCTAGCAAGGCTTTTAACTTGTCTCCCTCTCTTCACATGCACTGGTCTGTCATGTGTGTGTGTCTCAGGGCTGTCCTCAGCCACTTGGCAGTGGCTGTGCAGAGGGTGCAAGGGGGAGGTGAAATGATGGGTACTGGGGATGGCCAGCTGCCAGTCATGGCCTGTACCAGGGTCCCCTTGGTCCCCTGACACACACAGACACGTGGCACGGCTGCTCGGGGAGGCCCAGCCAAGAAGCCTGTCCTTCTCCACTGAATCTCTACTCTGTTTCCCAAGTGACAAGCCACAAACTCCCTTTCTCTTCCCAAACAAACAGAGGCCTGAGTGAATCCCTGCCTCGGCCCTGGCACGCAGCCCCCTGGTCATTATGGATTCTCCTCCGGCATCCAGCCCCCTGCGAATGACAGCACTCAGCCATGTCAGCAGAGCCCACAGGCTGGACCTCCCTTCCCCACAGCATCTCTCTGTGCTGCCTGAAGAGTTGCTCCCTCACATCCCTACCCCCCAACCCCCTCCTCTCCCACTGTGTTTGTGGCTGCTGCCTGCTCCATGTAAAGGTAGGGGAAACTGCAGCACAGCATGGTGACCAGTGTGAGATTAGGATTAGGACCCTTAGCAACAAGGTTTGGTAGACAGTGTCACCTCTTGACTTTAACCTCCAAAACCTCATTTTGCTGGGATTTATAGTAAAACTGACTTCAGACTGCTAAACCTGGTCAACAAATTCTCCTCCTAATCACCAGAGACTTGCACAGATCCACACAAAAGCATGAGGCAAATCACCCCTCACTGCCTTCCTGCCCTTTGGCCCTTCAGCACAAACAAAATTACCTCCCTCAGCAAGACAACCACCCGAGTGACAGACCTCGAACAAGTCCCTGGAGCATAACAGTGAGGGTTTGCACTCATACTCTGTCCCAAATGAGCGCCTGCCTCCAGTGGGGCTGGCTCAGCCTCCGTCCGTGGTGCAACCCCATTTTCTGCCAACATGATCCTATGAGGAATGATAATGCCTCTCCTGGACCCTGTGCACTGACCTGTGGGGTGGTCAGGACTGGAGAACATCATCCTCCTGCTGAGACAATGCTTCCCTCCCCTTCCTCTTCCTCTTCAGCACGATGCCTGCCCTCCTCCCAACCAATGCCATCCTCTCTAGCATCTGCCTGGTGTGGGACATGGCTTGCTCCCAGACTGTAATTTAACCCTCTTTCAGACTGTCTTGTCTGACAGGAGGGACTGAACCAGGCTGGCTGCAGCGTGCAATTACATCTGTCAGATTAGCCATAGCCCGCGTGATCCGGAGCACGTGCCAGATGTGGCACACAAACAACACTCAAGCCAGCACCAAGACAGGGTTGTGCAGACAGATAATACCCAACACAACATAAATCTTGCCAGTACAGAGTTAAGCCAACATTGTTTTCTAAACAAATCTCAAACAGCAGAGTGAATTCATACTCGATCAGCATTTTCTACCATGTAGCTGCAGCAGTTTTGACCCAGCACCAAGCTCCCGAGAGCTGGATTTATTGTCTTGTCCACCCTGAGTCAGTGCCAAAGCCACGTCCTGAGAGGACTGAGGAATTTAACCAGTGCCAAATGACTTTGGAGGCTCCATATGGGAAGAGCTTGCTTTCTGCAAACTCTCCAACAATGACACCGAGTGTGACTGCATGGGCACGCTCCCTGCCAGGCTCCGGCCAAGAGGAAGAGTGACACATCAACAACACCACTGTCACTTGTCACCCGCAACACACGCACGCGTGCACCAGAGGGTGTGAACCACAGGGGAAAAGATCATTTCACAGTATCATCAGCTGGCACTAGCATCCAGAAACAGCCCCACTAGGCAGCATCAGCCCTTCCCAAGGCTGACCAAAGCTGCTCCTACCCGGCATGGTGGTCACAAAGGAGGAGAAGTGAGGAATGGGTGCTGAAAAAGGGAAAAGCAGGGCTCAGGGCACCCCAGAGACAGAAGAAAAACAGCAAGAGGCACTGAAGAGAAGTTGAAGGCAGGAGTTTGTGTAGAAAGGTAGGTATTGGAGTAGTGGGTCAGGGGGCATTGAAGAACTGCAGATGGGGAAAACTGATGGCAGGGTCCTGCAGTGGCAGCAGAGGGGTTCACTGAAAGATGCAGTGGAACATGTGCCCTCCTTGTCAGCATCACCAGGTAGGACCTGGGCAGGAGGGGAGCAACCCATCACCTCCTTCAGGGGACACCACAGCAGCACCACTGTTGGGGCTGCACAGTAGCACAGACCCTGCCAGTCCCTTCCCCTCAGAGAAACACAACAGCCCCCAAAATCTGACTTGGAAATACTCTGGTCTCTGCCAGAGTCTGTTCAGAGCCTGAAACCACAGCCTGGCAGGTTGCAAACTCCCAGATCTTCCCTTTAAAATCCACTCCTCTGAGGTTATCCACTACTTTGCCAGCAGCTCATTGCTTTAGGGTCTATTTTGGGGAGAGGCATCTCCAGGCACGTTCATGCTCCTTGAGGACTGGCAGCACGTCTGGGCCTGCCCAGGCACTGGGAGAAACAGCTGCTCCCACTCCCCTCCCACACCACAGCAGCTCCAGCAGCACAGAGACATGGCATGGAAATAGTGCAGCTGATCTTCCTGCTCTCCCTGCAGAGGAGCTGAGGAAAGGGGCACTGAGGGCAGCCCCAGGCAGCAGGAGGCCCTTTCAGGTGCTCCCAAGAGCTTTGCGCCCCAAAATGGGTCAGGCTCGGCACAGGGCCCCTTCACTGCCTGTGCAGGGCACACGGCGTTCCCAGCTTATGAAACACACTGTCTCCAGTAGGAAAACATCCCCTCTAGTTGAGAAGGAGCACCAGGGGACAGCAAATAAGCAGTGACAAAGAGCATGCCCATCACCCCAAAAGCTGTGGCAGGCTGGGCTGGGTATTCAGAGGAGGTACCTGGCTAGGAAATGGAGGCCAGCATCTTCTGTGGGGAATTGGAATCCCCAAAATATCTGTGAGATGAGGAGGGAGGGGGAATCCTCCCCTCTGTGCCCCACTCCAGGTAGCATGATGCCCACTCCTGCTCTGCTGCAAGCTGCATCCCTGAGGTGACCCAGGCCAGGGCTGCGGAGCACAGCTTTGCTGCTGGCCAGGCTGCAGCAGAGCCAGCCTGGCTGCCCCTTCTCCCGAGAAATAGGGGAGGTGGAGGAAAATGCCGAACGGAGAAGAGCACACAGGTGTGTGCCCAGGGAGGGGTGGGAAGAGGGCGGAATGCACTCGGGACTGCGTGCGGGGGACCCCAGCGCTTCCCTCGGCTGCTCTGCAAACAACCCCTCCCTGCACACACATGCAGAGCCGCAAGGGAAGGGGCTCAGAGGGGAGGGAGCAGCTCTCCCTTGTGGGGAGGGCGCTGATGGAAGCCTAGATTTTGTTCACAGCATAGCAGAAACCCCTGCCCTTCTCCTCCCTCACACCTCTGGGGAACAAGCAACGAGAGGGAGGGAGGGCGGGATGGAGAGAGGCACAGACAGAGGTGCCGAGGTTGGCTTACCTCACAGTGCCTGTGCTGGGGGTGCCCGGGTGTGCGGGAGGTAAATCCAGGGCTCTGCTCTCCTTGGCCAGTGCTGGGAAAGGTCTCTGTTCAGTCACATGAAGGAGTGGCCTGTGAGTAGGTGCTCCAGCTCACCGCTCGATCGAAGCTGCCATGGATTCATTGCGAACGACTTCGCCTTCTGTGAGGAGAGGAGGAAGGGGAGGGAAAAAAAAAAAAAAGGAAAAAAACCACCAGCTTAAGACTTGGAGGGTAGATTCACTTCTTTCTTAGGTTTCCAATGGCAACTGAATATGCCACATATGAAGATCCAGGGTGTGTGTGTGTGTGTGAATGTGTGTGTGTGTGGGAGGGACGGAGAGATGCACAGCTGCTGAGTCCACAGGCAGTGTAGGGTGTGAGCTAGTCAGGGCGTATCGGTGATTATGGGAACAGACAACTGGACACGGGCAGCAGAGTAGACAGACAGCCAGATGGAAAGAGACTGAAAGCATGGAAAGAGGTTGGCCTGTGTGCTAAGAGCCCGGCTGTCCCACTGCACACAAAAGGAGAGAGCACCTGACCCAGCACAGGGCAAGGTGCTGACGGAGCTGCACCGGCAGAAGGTGAAGTGTGCCTGCACACACGGCACCACCCAGCCCGCACAGCCACCCAGGCACGCCCCTGCAAGGACACTCTGCACACTCGGGGGGACACACACACACACATTTACTCACTGGTCTTTCCACACCACCTTGCATACAACCCCTAAAAACTCAGAGCTCCTCTAAAGGATGAGGCGCTTCTCTTCTTCACATATGCCCTGCACCTACCTACAAGGTTGCACATCTGTATTAAGATGCACACGTGATAACTCAGACAACCATCACACAACACCACATCAGCTCCACCCAGCCTATTCCACCAGTCCTATGAGTACACAGCAAAAACATTTTTATACAGCACAGCAAATAGTGATCCCTGCACAAATGCACGTGGAATACCCAAACACGTCTACCACACACCAGCTCCTGACCCCTTATACGAAACTGTCACTGCACAAACACACAGCATTCAATGAGCCCACTCCCACAGCAGAGACCAGAAAATGTGCCATGTACACACACACACACATCCGTGTCAGTGCAAACACCACACTAGCAAATGACGTATCTGTAAGAAAAGGAGGGCACATAAAACATCCTCATGCACCCAGGAACATAAGTAAAGCAAGCACCAGTGGCTGTATATCACACACAAATATACTCTGCTTATGAATTGCCTGCAGCATACAAACTGATTGTATCAGATATTGTTACCTACCTAAACTCAGCCCACACAGTGGCATAGCATCCTTCCGGATCCTAAACATTAGCCCCAGCAACCACCAGACATATTCTGTCACATGGAAAACACAAATACTCATCAACATCCAACACGGGCAGACAAACACAAACTAGACATGAAACACAGACAGCCAGCACCACTCACCCAAAGAAAAATAAAAAAACCAAACCAAACCAAACCAAAAAAAAAAAAAAAACCAACACCATTCTTGAAAGTTATTAAGCTGGAACTCACTTTGGAGACAGCTGTATTATTTGGTGCAAGTGCACGGGTGCATATGCACACACACACACTTCAATGCCACACCAAATCTGCTTTAACTGCCTCCTTCTCTGAGTAAGATTTTCCCTTTCTTTTTTTTTTTCACACTTTTGCTAATTCTGCCCATTCTAAAATCTCCCATGTGTCTGTCCACGGACTGGAGTTGCCACTCCAGGGGGCAAAGTCTCTGGAGCAGAAAGCCTGCAAAAGGATCCACGCTCATCCCTTCTCCTTTCCTCCGTTCTGGTGTTAGATGTGCATAATTTGCATGCAAAGAAGAGTGCACAGTCCCACCAGCCCCGAGTGCTCTGAAATTGGCTGATAGTGGCATCAGGGGATGTGACAGCAAAACCTAAGCGTGGTGAAGAAGCACATAAACCCTTATGGGAAGCAGAGATTTGGCCAGGAAGGCGCCGGCTTCCCCCAGGCCCCAGGAAAGACAAAGAGATACACGAGGTGGGTAAGAAGGGGCAAGGGAATGAAGGGAGATCGGCCCAGCACCAGGGACACTCTGCCAGGCTTGTTTAACAAGCTCGGCAGCGTCACAGCATGATGCTGCCAGCGATGACGGACAGCAATCAGGGTTCGACATCAGGGCAAGCAAGCGTACCTGTGTGCCCCCGGGAAATGGGAGAGGCAAGGGAAAGCGTGGGCTTTGCAGCAGGGAAGAGCAGCTGGGTGTGGGTGCAGCTGTGGGATATATGGCATAGGGGTCTGTGGCTGCACTGGGATCACTGGGGCAGTGGTGGTACAGATCAAGGAAAAGCTCACAGGCAGAAAAAAGGCTGGCATTGGCGTGGCTTAGACACAGGCAATGCAGGGGTTGCAGTCGGGTCTAGCCCCAGCCACGTGGAGGAAGTGAGAAAGGAGTCCCATAAGCTCTTGTCCTGTGCTATTGGACAGCATGGGCTTCCAGCACGTGTAGATACACCTCGGTGTAGGTCAGTGGAGCGTACATTGCAATGACCTCTTTCAGGAGCTCCCTGCCCTCACACATTACGTGCCCCAGCAGCCCCAGACACTTCCCAGTGCACGTACACTTTCCACACCACTACTCTGGCATGCCAACCCTCCACTCCTCAAAGCCACCTACTTCAGCACACTCCCACCTCCCCATGCTCACACCACATCCATGTCCATGTGGCAGCATCAGAGGAGCCAGAAGAAACATGTAGGGAAGCCCCCACTGCCACCTCAGCCCCAAAGAGCCCCTGTTCCCCTCTGCCTTCACCGGTGCCACCACCATTCACTTTTCTGAAGTGCTTTGAAGGAGTAGAAATTTCCTGTCTCTCTCAGCTAAGCTTGCCCCGTGCATCCAGGCAATTTCAGCTTGCTAGTAATGTCAGTGCCTCAGCACTGTGCTCAATTGTACCTGCATGCCTCTTCCCACAAACATCCATTGTGCATTACAGCAGATGAATAATTTAGGCTGAAAGGGGACAAGTGAGAGAGTCTTTTGGGTCTCAGCAAGGCACATGTACAAAGCAGAGTGGAGATGGAGCTGCCTCATTTGGTCAAAGCTAACAGATGCTGCCAAACCTGGAAAAGCCACTATGGCCTGAAGTGCTACTTGGGTTAAAGTACGGTCATGAGGGCAATTTAAAGAGGCATTTGGACTCAGAATTTCTAATAGGTGCTGAGAATGACACAGAGGTGTTGTGTGTGGATGGGCAAGGAAGATCTTAATCTCTGAGACACTTAACACTGACCTAAGCAGCTGAAGAGAGCCACTAGCAGAAAAGGGAACCATCATCCTAAACTGACCTGCAAACCATCTGCTCTGTGCTTCAGAGGCATGGAAGAAGTACTATGACTGGCTAAACAAGGGAAAAGGGATTGAGAAAGCACAGCAAGCAAGAGCTGAGCGGGATGCAGATGCGTGTTTGCGTGTGCGCATCGGTGTTCCTCTCAAATAGATGCCACATCACAGTTTTGTGGTGGCAGGCAGGGGGACCTGGAAGACACAAACACGTGTCTGTCAGTGCTGCCCTGAGTGAGCCCATCTGCATGGGATAATGCTGGAAGGGGCCAACATGGACAATGTGGCTCCACGTGTGCAGGTGGGTGTGCAGGAATGCGTGGCCTCTGGTGAGCACCTGTGTGTTGGTGCTGTGCGTGTGCCTGCGGTGAGGAGTGGATGGATGTCTGGGATGGGCATGGGTGTGTGTGTGCACCAAGTGCTGCAGTGCAGGGTGAGCAGTGACTGTGTGCATGAGCCTGTTCCTTGCTGAGAACACGGCACATTTGAGAGGTGTCACAGGGAGCAGTGGGTCCCCTGTGGGCTGCCTTGTGCGTGTGTGGCAGCATTTACCTCGCTGAGACACCGGTGTGTTACTGCACACCTGCAGAGCCTTGGGAAGGCAGTGCAGTGCACAGCACAAAACCAGGGGAGTGTGCATGTACTGGAGAGCTCCCCTGGGAGCACGCAGGTTCGCAGGGATGGGATCCCCTCTCTAGGTGGAACAGTCCGTCTGGCTCCTGCACTGCCTCTCCTCCTGGACTCCGCTTTTCCTTTCTCACCTTCCCTCAGCTCCCCCTGCTCACTGGCAGCAGCATGCTCTGCCCTGGGAACCAACTCCCACTCACCACACTGGGAGGGAACTCCTTTCGTAGCAGTTCCCTGGTATTTTCCCATATCGAGAGCCAGAAAGTGAAGAAAAAACTGACTGGGCAACCTGAACTGGACTTATTCCCTTTCCATGTCCTTATTCCTCTTTTCAGCCCACAGGAACTGCATTACAAACTCACAGATTCTCACCCAAACCCACAAACTTCCATCCCCAAGCCCCAAACACTACAAACCAGACTCAGCTCGCATCCGAGCCATGGGCCATCTCAGGCTGACACAGCTCAGGTAGGGCAACTGAAGGGAACAGAGACAGGAGAGAGCGATCCCTGCAGCTGGGAATATGGAGAGGCTCCTGCAGCTGCAGCCATACCTGTCTGACTTAAAGCTCCAGAATCACCCATAGCTGGGCTTGGAGTAAGAAATTTTATGCAGGAATTGCAGTCAGCACAGCTCAAACTCATGCTTCTGGAGCCAAAGCAATATGTCTTAGCTGCTCTGTTATTGCTCCTATCAGAAGGCTAAACCTTCAGCCAGATCCCACTTCCAGGGGAACTTCCAGGCTGGGTTCCAAAGCATGGAGCCTGTCTACTTGGAGCACATCCTGGGGCACTGGGACTTGAGCAAGAACAAAACCCCAAAGACATTTCTTTATTTCTTAGCCAATTCTGCAGATCACTAACTCCCTCCCAAACATCCTACCCGGAGCTCTACTTGTTTGTTCTGAGGCTGATCTAAATTACTCAACTCCCCCAACTGAAATGCAAACAACTGGCTTCCATTTCAGGCTTTGCTTTTGCCCTATATCCCACTTTGCACCTATTCCCTCTGGAGGACAAAACTAGCACACAGGAGCCACTTGTGAAAATATGCACACCTTCCCTGGAAGGCTTCATGGGTTCACAGTAAAACCCAGTTTCACCCAGGACCAGAAACATACCGTTTTGCCATGAAATTAAGCCTTCACACTTAAGCACCATCTGCTTTTTTCTCAACTGCAGTCCTGAATCTGGGGTATCCCCAAACTTTACTCAATCCTATGCACTGAAAGCCCCACCTCTAAGCTCCATTTTGAACCCTTTGTCTCCAGTTTTCTTCTGAACTCAGCCTTTCACTTTACACATAAGAGCGTTCCATACCAAATCCCTCCTCTGATGTTTTCTCCACACCATACAAGACAACAGACTGGGAAAGTCTGGTTCTCTGATCCACCACCTAGCAGCAGTCACAAACCCACAGTGCAGGTCTCCAGGAGGCAGGACAATATTTGCCAGATTTTTTTTCCCTACAGAAGAGCCCTGTTCATGGCTTAGACAGTTTGGGTGACCTTTTCACTGCTGGCAATCACAACCAGGAAAATAGCCCTCTGTGCTAATATTTAAATGTCCACCATGAAAAGCATGGAACCAGCCTCAGCACCTGCTTCGGGCTCTCCCCTGTGCAGCACCACAGCATTGCTACTCCAATTCTTCCCTCACACTGAGGTCTTTCCCTCCAGCCCTGCATCCTTCTCTCCCCTGCTCAGCTTCATGAGCAGCTCCTGCTGATGCCTTTCCCACATCCTGCCCTGCAGCCCTGCCAGCTTTCCAGGCCCCACCAGGCATATGGAGAGTGAGCCCCTGATTACCATTCAAGCTGGATTCTCATTAGGCTGAAATGCCCCTCCAGGAGATCCATTAACAGTCCATAAGGTTAACTTAATCCAGCCAGTCTTGTGTGGTCTCTGCCCAAATTCCCTATTACATTAACAATCTTGAGCCTTAATTAGCATGTGAGGCAGAGGTGGCATTATTAATGGAGATAATATGGAGCATTAAGAATAAACAGGCCAGGCTGTCTCTCCCCCACCACGCATGCAAATCCTCTTCTGTGCAGAAACAGCATGAGCTTCCCCCACGAGCAGCACACATGAAGGGCTGGGGTGCCCCAGACCAAAGACAAACCCTGGAGCGTACGGCCAGGCTGCTGCAGGAGGGTGATGGGGAGGAAATGAGATCCCAGAGTGACCCTTCATCTGCCTGCGGGATGAGGGGCTGATAATGGGAAGACCATAGTGTGGCAAGTCCTTGAGGCAAATCCTTGCACCAGGAAGGAGCTAATGGCTAATCCAGCCATCTCATCTTTCTGGGAGGCTTGGCAAAGCAAGGCCAAGGTTATGTGAATCTCTGTTCCCCTGAACATTCAGTTCACACTGCTGTGTGCATGCAGACGGGGTAACACGATGGGTGTATGGGCTTGAACACCACGTGTAAGGAGGGGGTGCCTGTCCGAGGGGGAAAAGGCTGTAGGAACCACCTGCAGCTGTGCAAAATGCTCCTCATGAGTCTCCTTTCTGACCACTGAGCTCCAGTACACTGAGAATACAGGACAGGACAGAGGAGCTTCAGCTGAAGGAGAAAAGCAGTCATTTGGGGGACCAGAGAATAAATGATGGGGATTCCAGCTTGGTGCAGATTGACCATGTGGTGGGGAAGGGACAAGTCCCTTTTCAGACAGGTTGGTGTTGGCTGCACAGGTGGCTGCTCAAAACAGCTTGGTCATTACAGGTGAAGGGGCAGTCTGGGGCAGACCCTCTCCCAGGCCAGGCAGAGCCAGCATGGATTAGAGTAGAGGAGGGGAGGACTGGTGCTGCCAGCAGCAGCAAGGGGCTGGAGTAGCAATGGGTCAGGGATGCACTGAATATCAGCCAGGAGAAATTGCAAGCCTGACACTTTCGTCTAATACAAGCACTAGCAAAATCATAAGGCAAAACAGGGGAGGAGAGAAGCAGAAGCAGCTAAGCCAAGGAAGCAGAGCCTAATGACAGGACCTCTGGACTGCTAATTCACTTCCAGCAGCACCCAGCAGGATGGGGACAAAGAGAGAAGCGTGTCTCAGGGACCCAGAAATGCAGGGAATGGCTTCCTGAGTCTGGCTTGTTCCTGAGGTCTGACCCATGCTGTTCCAGCACGGCTCCGTTGTGCTCAGTGTGTCCCTCTGGGCTTTGCAGAAGGGCTTGCACTGAGAGCAGTGATCCCTGAAGCACAGAGTGATATCCCTGTGCCTTGGCCCTGGAGCACTCAGCCAGTGCTAAGTAGCCTTGCTTAGCAAGGAGCAGTGCCTCAGGCTGGGCTGCTCTCTCCCAGGGCCGCACTCAGCATCAGCCCAGCTGCCTTTGCATGCCCAGAGGTGCAGCAGACAACAGCAGAGGCCTGAGCAGAGCCCAGCTCATCCACTTTCCAGCACAGCAAGTTCCCACTCCCCCAGGCCCACCAGCCAGCCCCTGCCAAATCCATTTGTCCAATCTTGCGCTTTCTACTAATCCTGTTGAGCCATCCTTTAAGTTGCTCTGAGGCAGAGATAGAAAAATACAAAGATGCCTTAAGAAGCTTCCCCTGACCTTGCTCAATTCAAGATAAAGGGCTTTGATTTAAAAAATTACAGTGGGGGTCTGTCACTGATCCATTGCGTGGATTAAAGGGAAACAAACAGAGACACAGGATGCAGCCAGTGCTAGGTGAGCAGACAGGGAAGGGAGAAAGGTTACAACTAACATGGGGGAGGAGACAAAACAAAAGAAAGGACAGAAAGTGAGAGGAGAGGAAGAAAAATAACTTCTCCCTTGCCATCTCTGTACTTGACTATTGGTAGAAAAGCTTTGTACATTCATAATGTTATACAACATGTTCCAACACCTTTCTTGGTCTGTAAGGAAGAGCGAGGCAGCTGCACTCTCAGTGCTGTGGCCAGGCTGGGGACAGGGTGCTGGGACTGGAGAGGAGCTCCTCGCCCTGTCAGAAGCATCCAGTGGATACCTGACTGAAATCCCAAGGCACAAGTGCCTCTTAAAGAGATTGTCATCACTATCTCTTCTTACGATGTTGTTCAGACCTTTCTTCCTCCAGTCCTTGACCCTTCCTTCACACCAGACCTCTCAGCTTATCTCCTTCACTTCCTGACAGTGCTGTCTCTCACTCTCCCTGCTGCTTGTCCTGGCCTACATCACATCTGGCAGCATCTAAACAGACTTCCCACCACCCACCTCAGTCCCCTACAGCCCTTGACTCAAAAGTTACTCAGAACAATTTTCCTCTGTAGGAAATATCATAATGTCATAAGGACTAGTGACGCCATCTTCCTCTTTCCCTGTACCCTCCAACATTTGTTGCACCCCACAAGGGGCCTTTAGTCCCTGGCATGAGTCTGTTTCCTCCCCCTGAACCTATTCTGTTTGAAGATCACTCACAAGATGGCTGATGTTTCATTTTCATTCTTTTTTTACAGGTATGTTAACCAGCAAAGGAAGCTTAAAGAAAGTGTACACCTCTCATAAAAAATGCTGGAAAACTGATAACAATGGGTGAGGAGAAAGCTAAAGTACTCAACAACTTTTTTTGCATCAGTCTTCAACAACAGCATTTCTTCCCACATCTCTTGAGTGCATGGACATCGGGATGGGGACTTGGAGAGCAAAGTGCTTCCCACTCTAAGTTCAGATTCATGAGCACCTAAGGAATCTGAACATACATAAGCCTATGGGCCCTGACAAGATGCATCCCAGAATCCTGAGGGGTTGTCCGATGTAGTTGCCAAGCCACTCTCTGTAATGTTAAAAAAGTCATGGCAGTAAAATGAATTCCAGGTGACTGGGAGAAGGGAAGCACTGTACCCATCTTTAAAAAGGGTAGAAAGGAGAACCCTGGGAACTACCAACCTGTCAGCCTCACTTCTGTGCCTGGGAAGATCATGGAAGATCTCTTTCCTATTTTTCAAGCCTCCTCAGACCCTGCCCAGTTCTGTCTTGATTAAGGGGACCTTCAACTGGTTTCAGAATTTTTGCCCAGCTTCTTCATCTCCTCCTGCACCATGTATGGATGTGTGGGCACTGCAGCTAATTCAAACATTTTCACCTGAGTGGGAGCTGGTGCAGCTCATTGCTGCGATGTCACTTCCCACCCAGCAATGCCCCATGTCCTGCTGCTAAAAGGTACACCACTGTAGGCAAGAAGGAGGCAGCTGACAGATGCAGAGAAATGAAAGTTGAAGAGATACTAGAAAAGAGACGACAGAGACCATGAAATGAGACAGGTCTATAAAACCACAGATGACAGAGGAAGGGCAGGGGAAAGAGGTGTTAACAGCCTCTTCCCACTCAAAGATCAAGGGTCAGGAAATTAAACCAGAAAGTTAGAGGTTCAAGACAAACTTCATGTTTATGCTGCACAACTTCCTACTGTGAGATTCTGAGGATGCTAAAACTTTACCTGACCTCAAATATTGGCGGGACAAATTCAGGGAAGAAATAAATCCACTGAGAACTATAAAGTGCACAACAGATCTTGCAGCATTGAGTCCCTGAAATATGCATCACTGGAGGCTGAAAGGGTGTTCAGAGGAAGTGCTGCTACACAGTTGTCCTGCCTGTATGCTGTTCCCTCTTTTTAAGCTACAGCTGGAGATACTGCACTGGAAGGATCACAGACCTGGCTTGGTAACGTCCTTTTTGTATTCCTATGGCTTTCCATAGTCAGTCTGACCCAGAAGTCAGGGGCAAGAGTATCTCTGAGTACCAGTATCATTTTGGTGCATTAGATCGTTTTGGAGATGGATGGACAAGGCAGCAAACAACAGAGCTCATTCCAAGAAAGATTTTTTTTTCCCCTGACCAAAAGCTGGAAAGAGGTCAGGTGTCATTTAAACCAATCCTTCCAGTACAGATCCTTGCTGGGAATAACATCTCTGCTTGAGCCCTAGCTCCATCAATGCCTATTTCCAGACTTTTCTAAGACCAAATCCCCTTTCCCTGTTGATAAACACAGAACCCTTTAAACAGACCATCTGTAACAGGTCCAACCCCCTTGAATTCCCTTCCATTTCCCTGACCTGTCTATCACACTATTCACGGCAGGCTCTCCACACTAATCCTTTTATTATGATCTCACTCAATTTTCCTGGCCTATGACTGCAATGAGGAAAAAAAGGAGGGGTATTAATCCTTCTGACCTTGTTGTCCCAATTCTGGGCCATCTGTGACTAGGAATTCAGAGGAGGGAAGTCTGATCCTCCTGACCCCACTATCAACCCCTTGCTTTGGGATGTTCAGTTTGTACTGCCCTGGAAAGATGTTGTGGAAAAGCCCCTTTTCACTTGCAGGCACTTCCTATGAGATTGCTTCCTAGACTACCTTTCCAGCCAGAGAGGGTGGAGGGAATAATGTCCTCCACCTCCATCAGACTCTGTTTACTTATTCCTCCTGTGTCACCTCTCTGCTCCCTCAACAGCAGCGTCTATGGGTTCTTCCCAGCCATGAGACAGGGAATCAATAAAAGGTGAAAGACAATCAAACATCTCTCAAAATTTCCCTGGCAATGCTGCATAGAAAGAGGAGGCCTTGCAGCTCACTCCACTTCCACCACTGGCCAAGTGTAGCCTGTTCCCTCCACCCCTTCCCACCACCATGTTTCCTTGCTGCCAACAGTTGCATCTCCATGAGCCTGCCACACTATTTCATGGATGGTTTGAGCACTCACAACAGGAAGCTTGCACGTATCCTCAAGAGACAAATATTCTCCTCTTTGCTCACCGTCATCCATATCTCTGACTTTGCCCATTTTTTGCCACTTTAAACAATCTCCTCCTTTTCTTGGTGTTTACAGTCCTCAATACACACAAACTGTTACATATCATGGTTTAGTCAAGCTCTACATATTTTGTTATTTTAATCTCTCCTCATAAATAAGTACCTTCAGCCCTTTCATAATTTTTATTGCACTTCTCTGAATTCCCTCCAATTTATCACCCTCCTTCAGCTAGCACAGCACCCAGGTTTGCATGCTAGGTTTTCCAGACTGATCTTACTAAGGCTTTGGAAATAACATGAATTCGGTCTCCCTAGTGCTTCAAGGCTTGATGTTTCTGGGTGTACTTGAGCTTCTGGATGTCAGGAAAGCTGTCTCACTTCATACATGTGGTACCAGGTAATACAACTCAAGGCTGTCTCCCCAGGGAGAGGAAGAAGAAGGTTCATGAGAGGTGGAGAGAAGAAGACACATGGACTGGTGGGACAGATGTGCTGCAGCTGAACAAGGGACATGACTGCAAGCCCTTACATACTCACACACCTCGAGAAGAGACATCAAGTCCTGGAAATGGAAAAGATGCATATGCACACACACATAAACACACACATGTTCACTCCACAAATAAACCCCCAGTGACCTGCATCCCACACGAGTGCACACAGGAACGCATGCACAGGGATAATACCATGAGGCAGGAATGACACATGTGCATGGAGACTTTGGGCATGCACATGTAACCTGTGCACACAAGAGAACAGGACAAAGAATAGCAGAAAATGGTGCTCTCCCTGCTCACATGCATACATGTTCTCATGCATAAACCAATGCTCCCAGAGGAAAGAAATCAGCTCATGGAGTCCTTATAGTAGCCTAAAAATACACAGGCAGCTCTGACCCATCTGGTCTGCAGATTGAGCCTATGAGCCATGGAAAGAATGAAGACAAACATATGACACCTTGCCTTAAGGCAACTGGTAGCACATGCATCATACTGAGCCAGAGTCTTCATATCTACAGACCCTTCCATAGTGATTACATTATCACCAAAGCTATTCAGAAATGAGGTGAAAGCTGAGGACCACAGAGGGAAAGAAAGGGACTCTCTACAGGGCAGTTGTGGCAGAGCTAGGGATCCCGCCTCCTACTCTGTGACCCTCTCCCTGGGTCATGTCACTGATGATCCTTCCTCACAAGGATGTATTTGCTCCATTTCTTCGCTATCAGACATCCAAAGGAGTCAAGAGCACCCACAGTTTCTTGCAAACAGTCTTTCCCCTACAGCTTACCAAAACCAGACAGGTATTAACATTTTGTGAGTGTCAATGTACAGAGAAGAACATGAATTCTTGGCCCCTAGACACAGCTTCTCACTTCTGTGAAATTCATACTGCACCATCAGCTCCCCAGAGCATCACCTGGAATGAAATTCTGTGCTAAAGGGCTGAAAAGCTGGAGATGCACTCCCCAGGGTGACTGCAGACGGGAACAGCCCCAGCATATCAGTCAGGTCGGCACAGAATAGGCTTCACCTTCAACAGCAGAACAGACTCACCTGTGGGGTTTTGATCCCATGCCTATCTCCATGGCATCTGACGCCGTGCTATAGGGCACCATGTAGCCACTGACCCACATCAGTGATGCCTGGGGACCTTTAAAGACTCCCTGCAAGTGGCAACATCTAGGGACAAAACCCATCAAGTCACTCACCTCAACCTGACTCCTGGTAGCTTGTTTCCCACCTCTTAAAATGCCATGGAAAGAGTGACAACTGCCCTTCCCTCCTTCTGTACCTCAGCTGGTCCGCTGGAACTGGATTTCCTCTTGGCTTATGAATGTTGAGAAAATGAGGTCATTTCTCCTCAGTGACAGAAAATTATTTGGTGAGGAAAGCAGTTCATCTCAGGCAATGGCTATGTACCCCTGAGCTACCCAGAAGACCCTTAAAGAGGAGGTCAGGGCAAAGCAAGGCATGAAACCAACACCAGCTGGGGAGCACAGGAAAGTCAGGGCACAAATGCAGTGCTGCTAAAGTAACTGCTGCCAGACCAGCTCACCACTGAAGCAAACACAACAGCAGTCCCACAGTCATTGTCACCTCCAAAGTGTCAAGCTTGACTCATCTGGGGATTTAAATACAGCACTCATCTGGTTCACAGCTGTGAGAAACTCATCCTGACCCAGCAGAAGGAAAGGGCTGGAGGTGGGTCACAGCCCCTTGGTCTGCTCCCTGAGTTCTGCATTCTCCTCTACCAGACCACAGAAGGGATTTCAGTGCCCCAGTACCCTGGCAAAAGAGGTGGCTCCCATGCATTCAGCTTGCCTCCCCTTCAGTAGCTCACTCCATGTCTTCCCTCACCCTTCTCCCACATGGAAAGGCACTGGGGGACACAGAGCTCTGCTCCTTCGGAACTGCTCAAGCACCTGCTGTAACTCCAGTCTGGGCAATCCTCACCAGCAGAACCTGCAGAGCTACCAGGCAAACTCCAGCTTTCCCCATAGCTGCCAGCAGCATGGGGTCCCTCACTGCTCAGGACAGCTTTGCTCCTCCATGAAGGAGAAAAGCAAAACTGCCTCTGTTCCCAGAAAAGGGCATGTTTTGCTGGAATACATCTGCTCTGCACCTAAGCTGCTCCTGTCCTGCTCTGGTGCGCAGGCATGGGCAAAGGGTGCAGGTGTTTTTTGGGACATCACATCCCTTTACCAGAGCAAGGCAGCCCTCATGAGCTCCCAAGAGTGTGAGGACAGAAGTGTTCCCTGTATGCCTTCTGCCCTCCCTCACACTAGTAAAAGAAACAACTTAGCCCAGGTCCATACTTACAAGGGACCAAGGGAAAAAACCCACAGTATTTAGGATGAAGAAGAGAGCAGACAGGTCTCTCTCCCTCAGCAAAAGTGCTGGTATTTTCTGACACAGCTGATAGTGCTGGGAGGTTTCAACAGGCCCTGATATGACCAGTAGCTTTTTTCCCAGGTGGGCAGAGCTTTCCACCACTCTTCAACAGGGTCAGATGAGGCAGCTGCACTCTGCCTGGAGCTGCATCTGGCTTCTGACACGACCCAGGTAAGAACAAACATCACAGACATCATCGCCGCTTACGCTTCCCTCCCTTCTGCTTTCCCTGCAATTTTTACCTTTCCGATTTTAACCACAAGCTGCCCCCCAGCAAAACCTACACCTCTGTATGCCCCCCTCTCCCAAATGCCCTCTCTACCCTCCGAGTGGCTTCTGCTCCACAGCGTAGCTTTGCACCAGTGCAGCGGATCAGACAGCCTATTCCCAAATACCCACTTTGCCTGGAGCTGGGGGAAGAGCAGGAAAGGCCATGCATCCACAGTTCTTCCCTTGGTGTCGTAGTTTTTGATGGGGGAAAAGCAATGAAGGCGGTTTGCTTCATGCCGACAAATCTGCATGCTTGTGGGTTGGGTGCCCTGAAAGCCAATCACCCCCCAAGGAAAATAATGGCGTGAGGAGGGTGGCAGATGGGGAAGGGGTTGGGGGTGGGGGGAAGGTTGGTAGGATGGGGAAATCAGTGGGATTAAAGTGTCTGCTTCTCACCCCTGGCACTGCATCGGCACCCTTCCACTCCCTGCAGCTTCCTCACTGCTGCTGGTACGGTCTGCACAGAGCAGGGAGGCGAGAGGGGGGCTGTATTTAAATATATTAATAATGTATGTTCCATGCAAATGAAGCTTCCTTTGAATATTACATTAGCGATGCTGTCAGGCTGCGCTTCTTGGGACCCAGGAGTGACGGGATGTGTGGGGACCCGGAAGGGGGGTGTGGGGAGGTAGGGCTCACCAGAAATTCCCTTATACCCCAGCACAGCCTCCTTCCTCTCTCTCCACCCCAGCTCCCCCACATTACACACACTCCCACTCCCTCCCACCTCTCCGTGCATGACAAATTCCTTGGCTCGCAGCATGCAATGCAGCCAGGCTCCCCAGTGCCCAGGCCCCCTCCAGTGGCACGGTCCCCCCCTCCCCTCCCTACATAATCTTTACCCCCCTCCAATCTCAGCAATTCTCTCCCTGCTCCACAGCTTGGTTTATAGCTCTGTACCTCCAGGGTGGGGAGAAGGGTCCTGCTCTGCAGCCTTTGGGGGGAAGGGAGGGGAGAGTTCCTAAGTCTGGCCTGCACATGTGCACCCCTTTCGTTTGCGCCCACCCTGCTGGTGTGAGCCCCGGGTGGGTGCCAAAGGGCCGTGGGCTGTGCCAGGTGTATTTGCCCGCAGCAGAGGAGGGATGCTCTCCCTCCCCGCCACAGACACC
>VXAX01003260.1:1254455-1285142 GCA_013399835.1 Leptocoma aspasia
CACACACACACACACACACACACACACACACACACACACACACAGAGGCTACAGCTTCTCAGGATTAAGTCACCCACATGAAAATACAACAGCTTCTAGGAACCACACAGCTACAAGCAACAGCTGCTGAGGAGCTGCACACACGCACACACACACACACACACACACACACACACACACACACGGATGCATGCAACAGCTATACCCTTCCTGGCACAGGTACGTGCAACAGCCATGGGAAACTACACCTGGATACAAGCCCCTGTGGTATTTGCTAAAAAAGTTGACACATAAAAACGTAACAGGAGGTGGAGAGAACCTTTCATCCACACACAAACACACGCATGTGACTGCTCTGGGGAGATTGTCTGTCATACACCTCCTCAAATCGCCACTACAGAAACACAACAGCTCCTCAGAAAGCACCTGGAGCCACACACCCTCATGTCTGGAAGACCTTCCACCTCCCTCCCCCCAGCCCCACACGTGCCATCACCAGTGGAGATCTTGTTCACAGTCAGAAACAAGCATCCATGTGCACCAAGTGTTGGGGACTCAGCCACAGCTTGGCCCCCAAATACTTCATACAGGCAATACCTGCTAGGAAAGCACATTACCAAACACAGGGTCACTCTTAAGAAATTAATCCCCAGTTCCTTGACAGAAAGCAGAAGCTATGACAGACATAAATAATCTCTGCACAGACATGCAAGACCACAACTGAAGGGACACGATGCACCCCCCACTCTCACCACAGCAGTGGAGGGACTGCCCGTCTCACTCAGAGACACCCACACATGCAACAGCTGAAAAAACTTGGGGACATTGGATGAGAGCTGGCTTCCTGGGATGTACAATCCAGCTTCCTGCTATTCCAGGCAACCACATCATACAGTCTTGCTCAGAGATGTCTCAAGGTCCATCTGAGTACTGTGAGACTATTTGCTTCCTGCTCAGAAGCCACATTGGAGTTAAAAGCCTGCCCCAACATCTGCATTTACCCAGGCCCAATTCAAACCTACATGTTCCTGGGCCAACTGGGCCACATTCTTCACCTGGGCATGCATAGAGGTTGCAAGAACAAATGGATGTGCTCTGAAACCTGCACTCCCACCTGAACAGACACCTCCTGGCCCCCTGCCTCACACAACCATAACACACATGCAACAGCTGGGTGAAGACCTGCCCCCTCAGCATAAATACCAACATGCTTGCCTCAGCTTCTAGGTAAACAGACACCTAAGCCTGCCACCCTCAGCACTCAGGTACAGAATATACAAACATATAACCTCTGATAGGAAATTGATGTCTTTCTTCATGCAGTCCAGAAACTGAAGAGGAATTAAGCTGACACACACACCCCACTGCAAGCAGCACTGTTATTAAATGTATTATATTAATGGCATGAAACTGCATCAGGGGAGGTTTAAGCTGGATATTAGGAAAAGATTTTTCACCCAGAGGGTGGTTGACACTTGAACAGAGTCCCCAGGGAAGTGGTCACAGCACCAGCCTGAAAGAGTTCAAGAGACATTTGAGCTATACTGTGAGGCACATGGTGTGATTTTTGGGTTGTCTTGTGCAGAAGCAGGAGTCGGACTCAATGTTTCTTGTGGATCCCTTCCAATTCAGGATATTCTATTCTATTCTATTCTATTCTATTCTATTCTATTCTATTCTATTCTATTCTATTCTATTCTATTCTATTCTATTTGTGATGCCGTCTAAAGAAGGTCACCTGTGGCCCACCTCCCCATCCTTCTAGTTAATATGTGAGCGCAGAGCAATGTAAGTGCCCCATCTATCTCAAGCCTGCAGCTTTATAGAGGGAAGGTGAGCTCCTTTGACCCCCCTGCATGAGGGGTCATGCATAATCATCTCATGTAAATCCAACCCCAGCAAGCAGAGGACTGTCCCTAATCTTCTCACATGCATACAAGAGCCTCATGGACAGAACACCAAACCAATAAACCTCTGCCTGGGGAGGTAAACCATAAATAGCTCTAAGGGAATGAGCTACCTCCCTCAAAACACAGGCAAGTGCAAGGGACCCATCTACAGAAGGAGGCCCAGGATCACACACACCAGCTGGATGGCATGAAGAAACAAGCTGGCCCACTAGGCACAAACACACAAGTCATCAATCCTTTTGAAAATGACACATAGGAAGCTTGTTGTGCCCTCTTGTACTCCAGACCTGAACACCCAAGTGGGAAAAATCACCCAGACACAAAAATACACACAAAGACCCACACACTCCTCAGGCAGACAGGCATGCAGCTCTGAGGACACTTCTGGATGTTCCCTGGACCATCTGTAGACATCTGTTCCCAGGGGATTAAATGCCAAAACTACTCACACCTCCCGGAATCAGAGAAGGAAGCTTTTCTTGGCAACTGCAGACTCAAGTTTCCTTGCCTTTATCACTTTGGGGTGTTATGACTGTGGGGTGTTTCCTCCAAGCTCTTTTGAAGCTAAAATCTAAAGGAGCAGAGACTTGCTTCCATCTCTCCCTACTTCCTCCAAGGACAGACAGTATCTAATTTTGGAGGGTGTTGAAGTAGGAGAAAAGGTTTCCAACTCCAAATTAATGCAGGATTTGTTCCTGCTTGAGTTCCTCCAGGATCATCTTGCAGTCTGTTTGTGATGAGTCTCCCAGAGGCTCTCCTGCTGGCACACATCCCTTCAGGACTCAGAAGTGCTGGGGCAGGATCCTTGTACTACCAGGGCCTCTGGGGGTCAAATGGTATTTGCTCATACTCCCACTGACCCAGGAACAACACTTAACTCTAGCAGAAGAGCCCCAAGAGACAAGCAGAAGCAAGTACCACATTTCCAGCAGTGTGGGACATTTGGGTCCTCAATCTGATTCAAAGTCAGTCCCTCCATGCCTATTTGTCCCATTGAAGATGATCTAGAGGGTACAGAAGCTCACCCCCGTGTTTATTTTGCAGAGGCTCTGACCTTGCCAAAAGCCCTGGAAAGACTCTGTTGTTTTTTACTTCGCAAATAAAAAAAAAAAGTCACTGAGAGAGGGAAAAAAAAACCTCCTAAGGACGTCATAGATACTTTAAGTCAGCTGCAGAGGTGCCTCATTCCCTGTGTCCAGCAGTACAGAAAAAAATAATCATCTTCTAATTCTTTTGTGCCAACGTCTTCGAGACCACTACCTACAGTCAGGCCTGACCTCTCTGCCCCCTTAATGGGGATGAAAACAGCCCCAAAAAACCACTTTGGTTTATACCTTTCTGCTCAGCTCCTGCTCTGTTGGGCTGCCACATCCTCTAAGACTGGAGATGCTGTTAGGGGTGAACAAGGGAGCTGACCTTATTAGAGCAATTCCCTAGTGTTTTTCCAACATATGCCAGGGAGCTGTTAAGTCCTAGAATAGCCCAGAATCTGGGAATCACAAAAGTGATGACAAAACTGATTTTTTAACCCTCTGTGCCCCGCCTGGGGATTATCCGTTCAGTGGGGATGGCACCTACACTCCATGTAAGGAGTAGGGGCGGGGAGCGCAGCCAGCCGTGCCGCTCTCACCCATCACCTCTGTCCCCAGGAGGAGGGCAGAGCCGGGCAGGGAGGGCAGCCACGCAGTCTGCCTGCACTACCTGCGCTGTGTGCTGCCAGGGAAGGGAGCCCGCCTGGCGGCGTTTGCAGCTCACGGAGCCGGCGAATCAGCCCTTCTCCCTCTCTGTCTCTTCCCCTGCCCATCTGCCCATCTCCCACTAGGGCACAAGTGGGTCCCACGGATGGGGAAAACAGGCTGAGGGAGAAGGCTGGGCTCTGCCCTCGTTGCAGTCAGAATCTCTCCGCTGATCTATACTGCGGTGAGCAGTGACAGATTGATTTTACAGCTCTGCTTGGAGCCGGCCGCTGGCCCTGGGCTGTGGATGAATCAGCTTTCTCTGGTCCTTGGCTTTTATTTCATTATTTTACTGCAACCTCGCTCACAGGCAGCTAAAGAGGGAGCGACAGGGAGAAACACGAAGTTGGCAGATTTCCTTCCCTGCTCTTGTGCTCCCAGCCTCCCAGCCTGGCTTTGGGACTCCAGCAGGAGGGAGGGAAGGGATTGTTTTCCAGGAACTGACATTTATCAGGAATAAAGACATGAGGCTCCTTCTACATGGGTAGATGCATGTTGCAGTGGCTGTGGGAGACAGCAAGAACTGCGCAGGCACTGCACAGCACGAAGGGTTCCTGCTCTACTATGACAATGCCTTGATCCTTGCCAAATGGAGGGGGGCCCAGTTTTCAATACAAGGGACAGCATGTTTGGAAATAACTAACCTGCTTACAGACTCCAGCGTGGAAGTGATTCCAGGTTCTCCTCTCATAGCTGTGGATGTAGAGGAGGGGACAAGGGCTGTACCCTGCAGGAGAGGGCAAGGGCTGTACCCTGCTGTCTCCGAGAGGTCTCAGAGCATGACACAGATACAAGGTTCTCCTGGAATGAGGTAGCACCTCTACGCATGGAATTGACCTCCTTCCCTCTCCTGGCTGTGGATATTGTAGATGTTGCTCAGAGAATGCCAGTTCTAACTCTCTTGGTTCTTGTGCCATCAAGAAGAGGAACAGTGAACTCAAGCAAGGATGGAGCAACAAAATCAAAGGGCAGAAAGCTTTTCCAGCTCTGGAAAAACTGTAGTTCCAGCATCTGGAACTACAGTGGGACAGTTCAAGCCAGACTGTTCAAGCAGTCTGGAGGCAGAAGTGCAGAGAACAGAGGGCCCAACCAAAGTGCAACAAATGCTCATCTCCACACCCCCAACATCTCAGGAGTGAATAGGAGCAAATATCTGCTCTATCAGATTTGCTTCTGAAAAATCTCTTTGTCAGAACTGAAGATCTAATCAGAGGGCCCCTCACTGTGCTGACACCTGCTCTGCAAGAGGAGAAGTAGCCAAAGGAACCCAACACCGGTTTGGCCTGCTCCAGCCTTCTCCCACACTCTCACTTCTCAAGGGGACTTCACATCACAATGGATGGTACTTCCATTGCAACAGATTCAGGACACCTTGGAGCTTTCTCCTGCCTTATTCCAGAGCTCTCCAGCAATACAGACTGCCTAGGGAAAGAGTGTTCCTCAGAGGACAAATGTCTGAAGACAGACAGCTAGAGCATTGCATCACTGGGCTCCCCCAAGCTCACACTTATCCTTTCTCTCCACCTGACCCTGCGTCAGTATCAGAGAGTGGCCTCGAAGGTGGCCAGCACAGCTCAAATCGTCAGAAGGCAAGGGCCTTTTGATTTGCAAAGATCAAGGTGTGGGAGGGGAAGGGAGGGGAATCAAGACAGGAAAAGCAGGAGAGAGGCTTCCCAGTGGTTTGTCCCAACAAGAGGGAGGGAGGCAGCAAAATCCATCTCATCCACTTTGTGTAATCTTTTAATCTCTTGGTTTTTAATCTTTCACATCAAGAATGAGACACATCATTAAGAGTAGAAGAAATCCCAGTTGGAAGGGAGATGGGGATGGTGAAGGAGACAAAAAGTCCTCTTACTTCTAAGTCTTCTGCCCTGTTCCCTTTCTCTATGTCTCTCTCTCCCCTCCTTCCTTTTTCCTCTCTGCTTAAAAGCAATAATATAGGTGACCTGACAGACACAGAACACACTGGGGGCCTCAGCACCTGGAGCAAGGGCAGTGGTGCAGGTGTGGTGCAGGTCAAGCCCTCCCTTGGTGGCAGTCTGCGGTGACACACAGGCACAAGGCTCAGTGTGCCAGCTCCTCTTGAAAAGCTCCTCTGCAGCCAGAGAGACAAACAGCAAACATTGCCAGCCAGGTTTCCTCTTGTCAGAGACAGGGTGACCTGTAGAAGCCAGCCCACCCCCCATCAGGAGAGGAGAGACAAGTTTTTGGAGGGCAAAGGAGGACCTGGTGGCACTGACTGACTTGTCCCACAGCCTCAGGCTGGGCACTCCACATCTCAGCTTCTCCCATCTGTCCAATCCCGTGGATAACAATCCTCACCTCAGAGGGTGATTGAAAGAGGTTAATGAATTAACATTTGTAAAAGCTTTAGATAAAAGGCTAAGGATTATTACTGTTGTTATGCATGGAAACAACTCCTAACGAGCATTTCCCATCTCCTCCCTCCTTGGAGCCTGGGGGATCATCTGACACAGATCCTGCCACACAGGAGCTCCCCCAGAGATGGAATTACAGGGAGCGGGCTGCAGGCTGCCAGAGACATTAATCAAGGGAAGACAAATTGGGGCCACTCCGTCAACCAGCAACGCGCTGGGCTGTGGGGCCAAGAGCCTCTCCACTCACTCTCTGATGGCTGGTGACAGGTCCATGCCACTCCCGTCAAAGTTCAGCAGGAAAAGGCTGCTGACTTCTGACCATAGCAAGCCTGCCCCTCCTCTTGCCCTTTCAAGGCTGTTGACCGACCCAAGAGAGATGCACAAAGACTTGCTTTAAGGAAAGCTTAATCTTCGAAGGAAACTTCTGGGTTGCTGGCTTGCAGCAAGATTCTGGAACAGGTCAGACAGACATTCCAATCACAAGCATAGGGAGAGACTAGCTGGTATCAGATTTCGGTATCTTAAACCTTGAGCAAAGTGTTTTCTAGGCTAGGGATGAGAAGTAATTCAAAGCAGGAGTCTTAACGTTATACATCTCTCCCTTACACACAAGTATAACCTCGAGGGAGAAAAGCCCTCCCTAACTCGCCTGCTATAAATAGACCAAACCACTTAAAATGGCTACGTTAAAAGAGAGCTGGTAATTTGATAGTGGTCTCCACTTAATTAGATTAGGCTCTTCTTAAACTCAAGAGCTGAAAGCAGCTGATCCTCCTTTCTTTTTCAGTCTTATCCCGTCAGCTGCCATGCAGGAAATTATTGTAGTCGCCCATGTCTTGGGCAGCTGGATCCCCAACCCCATCTGTGCCACAAAGTGCAGAGCTCCTGGTCCCAGAGAGTGGCACACCACTGGAGTGCCCTGTCTGGGCTGCTCAGCAGTGCTGAAAGCAAACAGTGCTGTGCACAGCTTGGTGACAAAGTTCTCCCATCACATCTGGGGCACAAGTCAGCCTCCCTGCAGTGCAACAGGTGGGAATTACACTTGAGCTAGGCAAATAGCAAACAGCACAGCTAGTCCTCCCTGAAACAGGAGACCAGAGGACAGCACTACCTTGGTCTTCTCAGGAGACTAGAGCATATGTTAATAAACCATAGACGCAGGCAGAATCTTCTTTAAAGTATCTTGTTTGCCTGACTTCTCACTTAGAGGGAAAAAAGTGACTAGTTTGTAGGTTACTGGAGCTGGTTGGCAGGGTCTGTACCTGATCATCATTGATAATAAGACAGAAAGTCACTTGGAAGGGAGAGGTGAAGCTGTTCTGGTCTTAGGACTGTGACTTGACTTTGTCAGCTCTTGAGGGATTTGCCAAGCCTCCCCAGCAATGCAGTGAGCCAGTCATTACCTTTCTCCCTGGAGTCCAATCCAGCTCTCATTCAAACTGAGAATAATTGTGGCACTGCTATTAAACTGCTGTATTGGACTGATGCCCTTCCTATCCAGGTCTTCCAACCTTTGCTCAGTGAACTTTATTCTGTCCCTAGCAGGGCTGCATTCTGCTCCCTCCACAAAACATCTCCAGATTTGGAGAATTAAAATTGCCAGACCTTTTCCTCTCCTTCAACAATGGAGGAAGTTTGTTTTAACAACACACAATTTTCTATTCAGTATGTTCTTAATTAATAATAAAATATATATGTTGGGTTGTTTTGTTGTGGGTTGTTGGGGTTTTTTTAATCCTCCTTTTTTTGTTAGTTATTCAGTTAAATTTTTTATTTTACCTCATTAATGTACTGGTGATTTAGATGCAGTTTCCTCTCTCTGCTGCACTTAATGAGTCGTCAGCTTTATTCACTCTCACCCGCATCCTCATGGGAGCATGCTTTGATTTTCTAGTGGGTGCATGAAAACACAGATTAAAGCAATTAGACAGAAATAATCTTAGGGAAAGGGGAAAGAGATCCAGAGCACCTAATTATACCATTTTAATCAAGATACAATTATGCAGAGACTTTTATAGATTATAAATTAACCAAACTCCAAAGGCAGAAAAAATATCATTTTAAATATGGTTCATTATGCTTGTTGTTTCTGTCTTGTGAGCTCTCTCAAACTGGACTTCAGGGTTCATTTAGAAAAAAAGTCTGGACAGGGCTGTGCAGAAATGGAGGAGAAACAGAAGACCCTGCTTGCTAGGATCAGGGTCTGGAAATGGCCTCTGAGGGAAGGTGGGGAGCCACAGCACATTTCTCACTCACTGATCTCACCAGTCTTTTTGCAGTGAGTATGTGCACCTGCTGGTCACCCAGGCTTGACTCAACACCTCCAGCCACCTGCATGGCTCAGGTAAAGAAAGCCCCAGTTCGTGTCTGGGTCTTGCTTTGCCCAAAAAGGCTGTGCCAAGCTGCCAGTGAAGGACTGTGGGTACTGTAGTCTAAGGAGCAATTTTCCAAGCTACAAACATTCCAATTAGAAACACAGTGAGTGGGCAAACAAAACACATCAGGCTGGATGTGTTTTCTTCTGAACCCTGGAGGAACTTAAGCCAGCTGCTCCAGATTTATAGCTGCTCCAGATTTATTGCAGCAAAACCACAAGGCACTCAGGCTCTCAGAGCACGTAGGAAGGTGCTCTGCTCCTGCCATCTCTGCAGAGGAGACAGGGAGACCCCGACCCCCCCAGAACTCCAGGGAATCCCAGTTTCCTATGTAGCTGTCATATTGACTTTATGATGGGGAAGGTGTCCAGACCTTGGGCAGAAGCAGGAGGCCAACTCAGGCACCTCTGACTTTGTGGCTGCAGCCCAGTGATGTCTGTGAGGCATCCTGCTGTTCACTTCTGTGAGCACAGCTCGAGTGATCCCTCCTGCACTGGCGTGTGGCACTCCTTGAGCTGCTTCCAGGTGATGAGGAGACAGGAGAGGGCTCACCGCAGTGATCCTCGGCTTCCTGAGAGCTTTGCCAGCAAGTCTCCTGAAAGGGTTTGCTGCACTGCGGCCTGGGCAAAACACTTCTCCAGAAGAGTCTGCTGCCAGGCACCTCTCACAAGGGTATCTCAACCCATCAGGGCTTCTCTCCACAGCCGTGGCCACCCTGTGCCATGAGCAGCAGTGCTGAAATGGCTCCTGTCTTCTCCATTCAGGGCAATGCTCCCATTTGCCAAAGGACCAGCCTTGACCGTTTCCCACCCATGAGTCAGTCCTGCCGACACCGTCTGCATGGTGAGGATGGCTGGGATGTGCCCAGAGCTGGTCTATCACAGTGACAGGGACATCACCAGGATAGGCAGCTGGGAAAGGAAGGGGAAGGGGACTGAAGGTCCTACTATTGAGCCTGAGGCTCCAAGGAGTGAAAGACAGCTGCCCTTTCACTCAGCTGCCCTGTGCCAGAGCCACGCTGCACCCACTGCCTCGGCAGGGAAAACCCTGGGCTGTGTGTACTGTACCTCCCACCCATGTCTGTGTCCGAGTGAGCTGATGGAGACAGACGTGGGAGATTCCTAGGACATCTCTCCCTTGCATCCTCCTCAGCCATTTCTCCTTCCCCCGCCCGCAGTGATGAAAACACGGCTTGCAGGGCTGCTGCACTCCATCATCACCGCCTCCTTCTCCCAGGACAGAGCCCCTAAGGGCTGTGGGCTCTTGGGGGCGGCCCCGTTCCCCATCCGAGGGCTCGGTCTGGTGGGTGAGCGGTGGTATCGGAGTGCCCTCTGCTGGCCCCATCTCCGGACTCTCTGGCCAGCCCAAGCCTTGCACACCCCCCAGTAGCCCTCGAAAGCTGGGTCTCGGATTGCCCTCACCATGCCCCGACAGCCGTGCCATGGTGGGCACCACTCCAGCAGCCACACGAGCCAGCCCACGGGCAACACGGAGCCCTGCCAGTGCTGGGCCAGAGCCCCAGAGGAGCCAGCATGGTGGGGAAGTGGGGACAGAAATTATTTTAAGTCTGCAATTGCTCTCCTGCTTACCAAATGCTATAGCAGTGATGTGGCAGAGACTCCCAGTGACCATTGGGATATGTGCCCCATTCCGTGGAAAGAAGCATCCATCCCCTCCTCCTTAGCCTCAAGAGGCAAGAAAATGAGAGCTGTGGTGAAAGGGGAAGAGGAAGAGCACTCTCTCTCTCTCTTCAGGTTTGGTGCCATTCAAATGGTTGACCCTGTGAATGAGTCTCCAGAGAGCTGGGGGAAAACATCCTGACCATTTACCTGTTCCAGGTGGTTGGGATCTTCCATCACACTGGGATGTGCATGCATCTTATTCTCTTATTCCTCATGCCAAATTTTCCTGCAGAGAGCTCCCCTGGACAACTCCCAGTGTTTTGACTATCCCAACCTTCCACGGTGAAACTGGCAGGGAAGTCTGGAGTCATTCTGCCTGGACCCAGGACACTGGGATTCGGACTCACCCATGGATTCCTGAGTTATGCTAAGAAAGCTCCCAAGACTGAGTACACAGAGTGAGGGTCTGAAGTCCCTGTGGATTGATGCTGATTTACACCTGCAGAAAACCTGGCCTGCTGTCTCTGGGCTCTGGAACTAAAAAGGTGACATTCAGTTGCTCTCAGGAGTGGATAAAAGGAGAGTGAGATGACAATCCAAGGAGCTGAGGTCCCTCTGTAGAGCTGGTCACTTGGTGCTTCAGCACGTGAGCCTTTCAAGCAGGGATCACACTGACCTGACAGATAGGAGATGAGCTGATTAGCAGTGCTCTTCTCAGGCTCCTTCCAAGCCCAAGTACTGCAGAAATGCTGAGTACCAGGTCTAGTTACTGTTCAGGGCAATTGTTAGCTGGAAAGAGGTAATGGAGACTGGTTATCCAGGGAGATGACTTGAGTTTGGGTCCATGGGTGTGTTAAGGTATTTGGGGGCCTCTGAGGGAGGGATGCAGCGAGGTGCTAAACATGCCAGTATGAGCAGGCCTGACAGAGCAGAGAGGAGTCCCAGAGGAGCCCTGGAGGAGAAATTTCCTCCCACATGTCATGGGTAGGCAGCTGAGCCCTGCAAGCACTTCCATCAGGAACTGCCCTTTATAAATATTACAGAACAGTGACAGCAAAAAAAAAAAAAAATCATATGCAGTGGAAGGA
The DNA here is from genome assembly GCA_013399835.1 of Leptocoma aspasia. Lineage (NCBI taxonomy): Eukaryota > Metazoa > Chordata > Aves > Passeriformes > Nectariniidae > Leptocoma > Leptocoma aspasia. Next base: position 1,265,565 of record VXAX01003260.1, read on the forward strand.
GGATTTTTTAAAGGAGGAAAAAAAAGTGTCCTGCAGCCTCATCAAGGGGAACAGTGCTGTGTCGTGCACTGGAAGAAAACATTGAAATTGCTTAGATACGCAGTACATCAAAAGACTTCCTCATGGGACTAACACAAAGTGTTGCCACCCTCACTGGGACTGCTTGTGGTCTTGAAATGCCATGCATGGCAGCTCTCTGCCAGGGAGGGAGTATGAGTGGATACCATTCTTTCCTGGCCATCATTAGAGCAACATAAAAAATAAAAATAAGCTGACAGCGTCCAAGGTGAAGTAAAAACTTCCCTTTCCCTCAGCTTTTCATTAAGCACTGCTGAAACCACTGCCCTCTCTCCCTGTCTGATAGTCATCTAAATGTCGAGCCACAGACAATGAGGAGCCAACCTCTGCTCCTATTAACCCAAAGTGATGGAAGAATTGCAGGGCAGGAAAACTACTTTGCCTCGTAAAAATGTAAATGTCACTTTACAGAGGACAACTACAATTTGACAGAAAATCCGTTGCCTCTTCCAAACACTTTGTGAGCTCTTTTGGATGCCATGCCATGGCTTGTTGAGTAGGCAAGGTGGAACACAACTGTTATTTTTCCAGACCCATAGATTCAATCTCCATCTGCAGTCCATTTATCTGTCACTGGACAGGCCTGCCACTGCCACAAGGGCTCCCATTTAAAAAAAAAAAAAACACACAAAAAAAAATTAAAAGCAGCCAAGACCTCCTTCCTTTCTCCTCACCAGACAAATTCAGATCCCTAAGATGTTGGCATGGATCCCATTCTCCATGGTCCCCTGGCTAAATTCCAACCAAAGTGGTGTCAGACTGGGAGTTCCCTGGGCTCCTCTAAATGAAAATGATTTTCTGCAACTGAAATTGAGATCCCATTATCCCACACTGGATCACTTCCAAGGAGCACAGAAGCCTTCAGCCTGTTTTCTCACCCACTAGGTACCAGCTCCTACCAAGTAAGTCAATACACTTTCCTGTTGTTCTGAAGCACTGTTGGGGCACAGCTTCAGGGACATCTCAGGGTTTGCAAAGCTCCCAGGGGGAAGAAGCCTGTAATGATTCCTGTGCCATCAAAATCAGACTTTCAGGAGAAGAGCTGAGAGATAGAAATCCACACTGAAGTCCTGGAACAAGTCCTGACCACAAAGCTCTGCAAGCTTCTTTCCCACAAGGTCTCTATGGCCTTCTGCCGCATTCCTGGCCTGGCTGTTCTGTGTTGGCACAGACCACGTGTGAAACAAAGACCAGAATTCTCCTGAGATATAGGAAATGCTTTTTATCAGAGCTCTGCCCAATCCACCCCTCCATTAGTCAGTGACTCCCACTGTCTGCCAGGCTGTTTTAATTCCTTTTCTGTGAATGCTTCCTGCCTCCACTACCCTGGAAGTTCCGCCTTAGATCAGGTGGAAGGCACAGGGCAGAGTGTGAAATAGTTAACTCCCCTGTGGAGGATGCCAAGCTCCATCAGCTGTACCAGGGTTCCAAAAAAATAAGAACACTCCAGGTATTTTGCACTCCAGGGCACAGAGGGCTCTCAGAGAAACTCACAGCACTGTGGAAATAACCACAGAGAAACAACCAGGAGAGCGAATGAGAAAAAGAGATATAAAAAGGAAAGCAGAAAAATGCACACTTTTGAGGGCAGAGAAAGCACAAAGAGCAATGTGGCGATGCAGAGCAGCAGAAAGTGAGAAGATAAAATGATATTCACAGAGACGTGGCTATAGGGAAAGAAAAGGGGAGGGAGCCATATAGAGGGGAGAGCACAGATGCAAGGAAAGAGAACACAGGGCATGGGAGAGAAGGGGGGAGTCAGACAGGGGGAAAGGGAGAGATCTGGAGAGATTGCCTGATGTCAAATCTGATGGAAAAGAGGATTTATCTGCAAAAATAACCCAGATCTAAGCCACAGCTTCACAGCAGCTGCACACACAGCCAAGCACTATTTGCTCTTAAGCAAGAGAAAAAATGTGCTGGTGCAGGTTGCAAGGCAAAGCAGGGTCGTGCCACACCAGGAGGCTGCCCATACCAGGCTGCCCATCAGCCTGGACCGAGACGAAGGGAAGGCAAGGCAAGGCAAGGCAAGGCAAGGAAAGGAAAGGAAAGGAAAGGCAAGGAAAAGAAAGACAAGGCAAGGCAGAGGAAGGCAGGGGCGAGCAGGGGCGGCGGGTCCGTCCCTATCCAGGGTGCTGACCAGAGCCTGCCGCCTCCAGACCCGGCCCGCTCTCCTCCTCCTGCCCCTTCCCGTCCCAGAGGGCTGGGGCCACTCTGGGGACTGCAGGCAGACAAAAGCAGTGTGCTTCCCGCAGCGAGCTGAGCAGCGGGGAAAGAAACACACGCTCAGCTACAAATAAAATACATTTTCCCCATTCCTCTCTCCTGCCAGTATTTTCAGCAGTGGGGCTGGGCTTTCTCAGGGCAGGACTGGATGACCAGCAGTGAAGTGTATGCGCATGGCTGGGGAAATGAATGAGCATAAGGCACCTCTGGAGCTGCTCTACTGACCTGCCTGGAAAGGTCACTGTATGGATTGGACATCCCCTCCGTGAAGGACAGCCCTCACTCCTCCTTGAACTAACCTGTGTTGCCCTGGATGTGTCTGGGTGCCCTCTGTCCCTATTGCTGCTGGATCCCACAGATAGAGACAGGAGGATGAACTCACAGCTATCCCACCTGCACCTGATCTGTCCAGACTATATGACCAGGAACTGGCAGTCATAAAAGTGCGGTGTGTGGTGGGCCATGTTTGCCACCAGGGATCTTTTGGTGGGGAGGTTTCACTCCATGGCCTTGATGCTTACAAAAGGCTTAGCCTGAAAAGAGGTCTTAAAACCGTGGTCCATCCACAGGTGGCAAGCTGCTCTGTCCACACAGCAGTTTGAGCTGTGCCTGTGGACTGCTACATCATTTCAAAAGATGAAAGGGCTGGAATGGAGCTTGGCCTCCTCTGCCCTCAGCTCTAGTATGTGTCTCTGCCTCTTCCCAAACACATCCTGGCCTCACCAGGCCATTTTTGTTCCAGAGAATTGCAAATCAGCTGCCTCCCAGAGGAGAAAGCAGTGCCCAGGACCCTGACAGAGCTGCTCAATGGGCATCTACAAATGGTGTTGGCACAGCGTTGCAGAACAAAACTGTCGTTCCCAAGATCAACCAGGTATCTGTGCTTTACTGTCAGAAACTGGGTTTTCAATTCCAGCACCGACAGTCTGGACCAGAACAATGTGTTTTAAGAGCCAGTTGGACAAACATCTGATGGAAGGGGTATAAGGTGGCTGGCCCTGCTGCAGGATTAGATAACCTCCTGATAGCTGAAGAACAGCACCTCTCTAACTCTGTGATTCTAATATGTGACCAAGTCAGAGTGCAGTTTCCAGTCACACAGATCATTGTGCTACTAGACTAACAACAACACAAACACTTTTTTCCAACACTGAAATCTTGCTTATATGTCACATGTAGCAGGAACTTGATATGGCACAAACATGATTCATGCCATGTCCATGTAACAGCAAACATGACCCTATAAGGACCTTTCTCCAGGTCACCATGAGAGGCAAAATGACCTCCAGGGATGCAGATACAGGGCATCAGCTGGGTCCCAAATCTCCTGTAAACCAAATAAATCAGGGAGCTTTTAATCAACTGGGCCCACATTACATAAAGATGTGCTGCCTGTCAGTAAGCCAGCCCGATCTTTTGGGATGACTGAAGCCAAGAAAATAAACCAGGAAGAATCAAAACAGAACAGCACAGTCCTAGGTTAGCTAAGATAAATTACCTGCCTTGGGGCATCTCCCCCAACTCTGCTCTCCTCGGCTGTCCTGTGCCCAATAGCTTGCTGGCTGAGTAGCCATCCCTCTCTGGTGGGCCAGTGGCACATGTTTAAGTTGGAACATTATTCTCCAGTTCTAGGAAATTGGATTAAGGTTCAGACAATACTGACTGTTATTTACCTTTGATTAAAACCAGCCCTCCTCCCTCCCAGGCCAGAGAGACCAATGTTGCTGTTATTTACTCTGCTGCCAAACCTGGAGTTCAATCCCTGCCCTGCGGCACTCAATAAAAGTCAGCACAGAGGTGGGGGTGTGCAGCAGGCAGGGCTGCGTGGGTGGAAAAGGAGTGATTATCCAGGCCACCATGTCCAGTATGTTTCTTTTGCAGTCAGACTCTGGCTGAGCAAGGACAGGGGTGCTCAAAGTGCCTGCCTCTTTGGCTCATAGGGCTAAGGAATCCAGCCAGGGTGATCCCAAACAAGCCCTGTTTGCCCTCATGCCTGTCTCTGGTCCTCTCCCCTCAACAAATCCCCATTTCCAAACAGCTTCCCTTTTTATGTCCTTCTTTCTCTCTCTTCCTTCAGCCTCCCTTCTCTGCCACGACCTCTCTGCCTGCCCTTTCTGCCTTTTCCTCTCTTCTGCTCCCACTCCTTCCCACCCTCTTCCCCCCAGTCCCTTTCTCATTCCTCTCATTCTCCTCCTTCCCTCTCCCCCACTCTCCAAGCCGCTATTCCAGGACAATAGAGCAGATGGCAGGCTGTTTGTTTTATATGTCCCTTTAGAAAATCAGCTCAGCTGTTGAATCTGCGACTTTTGCTAAAAACAGACACCGTCCAATACAGCTGAATGCCAGGAGAAAGGAGAGGGCGTGGGGGGGCTCTGCTCTCCCTACCAGCTGCACTGAGACTGTCTGCCTGCACCCCACACCATGCCTTTGGGAAACAAGTCTGTCAGAGAGCCCAGAGAGAAGCTTCTCCCCTGCAGAAAAAAACACCGTGGCAAGCAGAGAGCCTGGTCAGCTTTTACAGCCTCACTCCAGCCAAAGCTGATGGTGATATGGGAAAGGTGGGGCAGTGTGGAAGGGGCAGAATCTTGTCCACACATCCATCCTGCTCATTGCCCCAGCCTGCTGCTTCTCCCAGTGTGATGGAAGCTGAGTTGCATGGGGTATGCTCAGGCAGAAGACGTAGCACAGAGTAGAAGCTGATGCTCTTTGCCAGCCCCATATCTCCTCCTGTGCTACTGGGAGAGCCATGAGTGAGAAACCATCAAGCCAGCAACCAGTGTGTGGAGAGGGGAAGACAGTCCTTGCCTTTTTCCTTCTGGCTTTCTCCTCTTCTTTTTCAACCCCTAAGCCCCAAGGTATGGACATCAGGCCACCATTCATTATTTTCCAGCACAGCCATGAAGAGGATGTAGATTTTTTTCTCTGGTTCTTTCTCTTATCCAAACCACTTGCTTCATCCCTCACCTCTCCCTTCACACATGCTTATACCAAACATCTTTCAGATCTTCATGGTATTTCTGGGTGGAAAGGAAACTGCTCCTGAACTCTGGCCCAAAAAGCATCTTCTTCTCCCTGCTTAGACATAACAACACTGTCTCATCAATCCTGCAAGCCCTCTCCTCCTTCCTCACCCTGTCTCTGCTTGTAAGTAATTCAGAGTAAGGCACTCTGTCCAGCACGAAGTACAAGCTTGCCTTGGCCCAGAACCAGGGCTGCTGGATTCTCTGCCAGTGCAATTGCTGGATATTTCATGGCATATCCTCCATCTGATGCAACGTGGCCAAAGGCACCAGCTGCAGATTCTCCCTGTGCCCCACTTCTGGGGGTGGGATGGGGAAAGCAGGGTTTCAGAATAGCAGGAGTTCTCCCCATCCAAATGCCCTGTTTCATCGCACTTCTTTTTCCTACAGTACTAAAATCAACACTGTCTTGTTTTCAAGCAGTGGCAGAAGGGTCAGGGCCAGCAAATCCTGTTTAATTTGTTCTCAAAGTTCACTATGGATCAGATGCAGCTCCCAACAAAACCAAGAGAGGCTTAACCGAGGCCATGTCAGCTGTAAAAATGCAAGAGGCTCCTCAGCCTTGCAAAATCCTGGAAGGCAATTTAAACACAAGAGACAGAGATAGGCAAGCAGCCCATTCTTGGGCTCTGTAATTAATCACTTACAGTTCAAACAGGGAGAGAGATAAGTTCCCAGCTTTCTTGGAGTCCAAGCTGGATCAAACAGGAAGAGAAAAAAATCTCAGGCTATTAAGGAACAGCCTTAAGAGACAATGCCAGAACTGAGCAACAACAGCTCAGCTCTGCACTCCTTTAACCTCCCAGGTATTTAGGCAGAAAGTCTACATGAAAAATTCCTGCACCAGCTGGTGAGAACAGGCACAGTTACTTGAACATTTATGATGCTGCTCTTCTTCCTGGCTTTGCTTATGTCTATGGCAACACTTGCATCCTCTTCAGTGGAGCCACATGATGAGCACTATTTGGCAGAGGAGAAAGTTCCCGTTAGTCTGAGATTCCATCTCGGGCACCAACTGCTAGCAGGTTCCTCAAGGAGAAACATAAGGATGGTCCATGCCTCCCTGTGACCATGCACTTACTGAATGGAGTAGTCACCCACCCTCCTTCAGCTTTGCATCCAGCCCAGAAGTGTGTAGAGCCAGCTGTCAAGTCGGGTTTTTCAGAGATTGAAGACAAAAGAAATTTAACAAATTAATTAAAAGAGCTGCTGGAAGACCCTTAAAAGACACTCTGGACTGTCTGAAAAGCCTGCATTGTAAGCTAGGGCAGAAGAAGTAAATTAAGAAATCTGTTGTAAGCAAGTGACTATGACACTGATGAAAAGCCACTGACTTATGTGGAGTGTTAGTAAAAAAAGAAGAGGTTCAGGGCCAACCAAACTGATCTCACCTCTTCCAAGGTGAACTCTGTCTCATCGGCTGGCATCCTCGGTGGCATTGGTGAGCTGCAGTTGCCCTGATCACAAAAAAACCCCAGAGCTGGGGGATCAGGCAACACCCCCATTCCTGCTCTTGCTGGGCAGCCCCCAAGCAGCACTTTCAATGCACTGCTAAAATTCCCATGCTCCTCCAAGGCCTCGCTTGGTGGTTTCTTTCCTTCCAATCTCCTTTCTTCCTGTTCCTATTTCTCATCCTTTGACTTCTGTCTGATAAACTGCTTGCCTTTTGAAGGCTGCTTCCCTAGCAAGAAGCCTGGGGAGAGAGCTGAAGGCTGCAGTCTGGGTACAAGTTGGGCAAATCCCACAGTGGCTCAGGAATCTGTTTTTCTTTGGCAGCAGAGCTGTTAAGAGAAGTTGGCACCAGAGACAGAACCATTGTCTAATGTTGCTATTCTTCTCTCTCCCCTTCAAGTCTTTAGCAACAACTGCATTTTCCCACCTATTTCAACTAACTTCTTTCCCCCTAAAGAAAGGATAGTCATTAGCATTTTTTTTGCACTGTCAAATAGGGCTTTTCTTATAAAACACCTTAATGCTAAGGGGAAAGTGAAGAAAAGATATTGTTAACATGAAAGCCTTACTTAATATTTTACATTTCAAATACTGTAACTGCTTTTTTTTCCCCCTCCTTCTCCTTTTTCTGAATTTTCAGTATACAGTTTAAACATCATTAATAGTGTTGGTTGCTATGGTGTTGGGCAGGCAGAGGTGTCTGTACTTGAAACCTTGAACTACACTTAATGTTGTACAACAGCAGGGTCATGCCAACACCCTTGACTTTGATCCCATTTTTCCCAGTAAAATATAAAGACCATGTCTCTATTCCTTTTCGTTCTTGGGAGTGGGCTTTTTTTTTCCTTGCAATGAGAAAAGGAAGTGTGAGCTAGAGAAAGGTAGAGATATTGGAAAAAAAAACCCACAAAGAAAATACAAATTTAATAGACCCAGCGGAACCTTTCCAAAATCTTTGTTACATCAAGAGAAAGAGAATAAAAAAAGACAGCCCCCTGAAAAGTTTCACATGAGATTGTTTCTCATATTCCCAAGCAGCTAAACATTTTCATAAACTAGGAAAATGAGACTGTAAAACCACAATATCTGACAGCAAGCCCCAGGGGTAGGAACCATTCCTGAAACTAATTTTAACTCATGTTTTAACGTTGATCAGATTTCATGTGGTGAACGTCCCATTAAGCTGTCTCTCTGTTCTTAGAGAAAACCTGGTTTCTTTTGTCGACTCAGAAGCTATTTTCTTTCCAGCATATTGTCGTCACAGGCATAGCAGGACTTTTCTGTCATTCATTCCTCTACGGCCCAAGAGATGCCCTGCCCCAGACATCTTCTCATCTGTTCTGTTTCCTTATGAGACAAGACATTTTCCACAAAAGTGGCACTTAACTGCTCCAGCAACGAAACCCAGTTTTAAACGGGTCCCCATGCAGCCACTCAAGGATTCAACCCATTAAACATCTGATCTTCAGCCATGCAAAAGGCACCAGGTCAATTCAGAGCAGCTGAAGCCAGGATCCAAAGCAAGCTTTCAGTTTCTCTGCTTTGCTTTTACCCCAGGGAAGTGAAGCTGCTGTACCAGCTTCCTCACATGAATCGCATTTTGCTCTGATTGTCACCAGGACACCTACAGACAGGACCAGCTTTTTAACTCAAAGTCTCTATAAACATCAGCTGAAAATCTGAATGGGGAAAACCGATATATCCAAGTAGTGTAGGTTTCTCTTGAAGACTCATTCCTTCTCACGAAACCGTATTTCATCTTCTGGCTGCGTGCAAACCCAACCACTAGTCCTGCGGGGCAGGACTCCTTGGTGCTGCATCCCTCTTCCAATAGTTGTGCCTCTGTTTTGAGCCATGTGGATTCTTGGCTGGCATGGCCGTGTGAGCCAAGGGCTTTCCACAGCTCAAGGAATGGTCACTGGCATCAGCTCGCTCCTGTGCCTGCTCAGGAAGAACTTCTGCTTCACAGGCCTGTTGTGCAACAGAAGAAAGCAAGGCTGTGTGCTGCTACACAAGCTGACTAAATGCCAGTAAGAATGACCAGGTTGCAAAACAGCTCTACAGGCTCCTGCCTTCTGTTTTTCCCAGAAATTAAAGTGCTCGTTCCTTTCTAGATCCCTCTTTTCAGAGGTGGAAGGTCTTTCTGACGCCTCTCCTTTAAACTTTGTGTGCACTGTGTAGGAGATGCTGGTGCTTGGGGGTAGAAGGAGTTGACAGAGTGGCCATTTTTCAAAATGGCAAAGCCACAGTGACAGTCGCCTTTGGCTCTTTCAGCCCACCAGCAGCAGGCTTAGTCACATCAGCAGCATCAAAGCCGAGGAGCTCTTTAGAGAAAGGGCATTTGTCCTTTCATCTGGAGATTACAGGATCTCTCACAGATCCCAGCAGTCTGTTTTGAAATACTCTTTAAAGAAAAATACCTGTTTGTGGCACCACCTGCCATTTAAAACAGCTTCTTTGCCTTCCAGGTTTCCCTGCAAAACCCTCCTCCAGCCACTTAACTGTGCGTACAAGGACAAAATGATGCCGAAGTTCATTTCCCAGCAAGGACCATTGCCCAGCTTTCACACTGGGCACTGTATTGAGAAAAGGACCCTTCACAAACATGCCAGAAAGCCTGTAACCTATTTGGGTCCGCTCCTTCCCCCTGTTACGCTCAGCAGGGAGAGCAGGAAGGCAGAAAGCTGCTATTAGCGTCTGGAGGAAAGCCCCACAGAGATAAAAAGCTCTTTGCCTTGCTGTTTCCATTCCTTCATGACTTAATTTTTTTGGTTGGGGACAGAAAAGATTATAAAGCTGTAACCTCTAATCCGCTCCTGAGCGCTCCTTCTCCATCTCTTCCTTCCTCCTCTCTTTCAGCCAGTTCTAATCCTTTGTGTCTCTTCTCACAGATAGGAGCTGGACTCTAATCTCAGACGACAGGTTGGTAATTAGAGCAAGAGATTATCCTGACCCCACATCAAGAAGGTAAAAGGAGAAGAATAATGCAGCACCATACAAGATCAAACCTTCAACATCCAATGCGGGAACCGTCCCCGTCTCACTCCGTTTCCTCCTGGCTCCCTTACCCCATGCCCTCTCTTCTGTCCCAGCAGAGCAGGGGATTCCTGATTCTTTGTACTTCCTGCCCATCTCCCCTCTGTTGAGCAAGGACTATGCTTTTCCAGGATTCATTCAACGCAAAAATGGTCACATTTTCCATTTCTATAGACTTTGACTATGCAGAGAATCTGCAGGTCTGTGGCTGCCAAGTGTGGGCAGTAGGGAAAGCACCGATATGGAGGAAGAGGCCCTGCTCAGAGAGTCTGGAGCCATGACATGCTGCCACCCACCAGGAGCTGGGCACCAGGTATACACACACACAGGGCCCTTCTAGTCCAGCACAATGCAGCCAGGACACAGAGCAGCAGCAGCAGCAAGTCCTCGTCTCTACCCAGATGCCCAACAGTCACTATCTGATCCTTGATCTGCTCCGAAGGCATACTGCTCCCATCCCTTGCACATATCCCAGCACAGATGAGAAGCTCATTCATGTGTCCAGCCCATCTTATCCATCTTTGGATCAGACCTTGTCTCTTGTCCTGTGTCACCAGTATTGAGCAATGACCAAGAAAGCCATCACAGTGCCCCAAGACCACCACATTTCATGTGAAGGTGAAATTGGGAGCACCAAGCTTCTTCAGTGTCCCACTCCCTACAGGTGAACAGTGTCACCTGGATCTGCTGTAGCTGAGGCTCAGGCATCACCAGCCAACAGCCTGCAGGCACCAGGAGGTGTCAGGATAGAGGTGGCAGTGGAGTGATCGAAACCTGCTGGGGAGAAAGCAAAGGAAGGTCAGAGGACAGTTTTTACACCAGCACACAGCTAGAAGATGGAAGACCTCTCCCTCACACCCCATTCCACAGCAGGTGCCCACCCTGCCCCACAGAGCTCAGGGCTGGTTGTTCACCCCAAGATGTCTTTTCTCAGCAAAGTCTCCCTCTGATACCCAAATTCAGCTCTAGCCCATGGAGCCCAAGCCCACAGCTCACCCTGATCATGGGCAGGGAGAAGGGCACTGCACCAGCCCCTGCTACATGGTTCTGTTGATGCTCTTTTCATCACCCAGCTGCTTCCCACCCCTGCTATCTCCAGCCAGGATCTTCCTACTCATGCTCTGCAAATAACAACTTTAGGTTTGTTCACTCAAAGAGGAGAAGGTAAATCAAAGAACAGTTTTGTTTGCAGTCAGCCTGAAGTGAACCTTTTTCTTTTTTTTTCCCTTCAGTTTTCTCAGCAAAGCATAAAATGAAAAAACAAGCAGAATTTCCTTTCCTGAGTTTAAAAGAACATTTCTGTTCCTGTCCCTGAGGTAAAAGGTTAGCTTGCTCAGTCTCAAAATGGGAAATAAACAGCAATACTTTTGGCTCAAGCATTGTCCAAATAAAATGTTTTGAATGCTTCATTTCTTCCCACTCACCCAAAAAGGTTTGCAAAGTTTATAAGCGGTCACAGCTTAATGCTAGGGTGCCCCTCACCCAATAAGCCATGTGACTGTAAGGTTCCTGTCCCTCCCTCTAGCCCTCCTGCAACCCCACTGGGCTGCCTCCCCCTCCCAGCCTGTTGTCTGAGGGCTCACACAGCAGCAACACCCAGAGCACTCATGCCCCATACCTTGAGGGATCCTCCTGGGGCGAGAAGGGGCCACTGAGCTCAATGACATTGAGTTTGTTCTCAAACACACCATAGCTGAGGGTGACCTAGAAAGTAGTGGTGAGAAAGAAGTAGAGAGAATGAGATGAGTTCAGGAGCAAGGAATTTGCTGTGGATGACAAAATATCCCATTCTAATTCTTTCTCTGCTGGCTTAGCTTCCGCCTTCCACATCTCTCCCATCTTCTTTCCCATAATGGTCCACCCTACTAGTCCTTTTCCCACTAATCCTTTGCAAGGCAGACAGAGTGCCATGTCAAAGGCCCTTTCCCAATCAATCATCATTCCTGCTTGTCCTTGTGCCACATTCTCCCAGGGATGCCCTCAATCACTCCCCATACATGTGCTCTCCACCACTGATCCCAGGGCACTGTGACTGGCAACTGTGCTGCAGGCAACATCTGCTCCTTATTTCAAAGCAGCATTTGTCAGGAAAGCCTCCCCAGAAGAGCAGATGATTGATTCAATGCACATCAGTGCCATCAGTGGAACAACGTGCCTGTAAGCTCCCCTCCACTTCTCCTTCCTCACTTGCTTCATCCCTCACCAGACAGGAAGACACCTCCCTCTTGCTTCCTTTCTCCTCCTCACCTGCTTCATGAGCTGAGAGGTGGGGATGAGCTGCAGGTTCTCCAGGTGGGAGTGGAAGAGTGCATTGGGAATCAGCTGCCCACCAACTTTGCACTCGATGATGTAACCCACGGTGCAGTCATCCGGCAGGCGGATGAGCTCGGAAGTGCTCAGGAAGTTCCTGCCACTGGAAGAGAGTAGGGCTGCATGGGTTAGGAAAAGGGTAGGGGCAGATGTAGGCATCCACTTGGGCAGGAGATTACTGAAAACCAGAGTAAATCCTGTAACTAGGCAAAAAATCCCTGAGTTCCACCTACAAATACTTGGGAATGGGCTTGCTCTTTCACCACTCCCAGCCATGCTGTCCCTGATACATAATCCAGGTCCTTGGTAAGATGATGCAGAGAGCTGACAGACAGCTGACAGCTGACTTCACTGAGTCGCTTCTCCACATGTTTGGTGAAGTGCACTCAGCCCCTGGGGGGGTCAGACAAGCCACCACAAGAGAAACAGTGGGAGCACATGGCCAGGTCCAGGGGGAAGTAAAAACAGGACATGCAGCTTGGATAAGCCATCTACTGTAATGTAACACCACACACTGGGCCACCTTTTGATGACAGGCTAAACCAAATTTTAAGGCTTCTAGAACTGGAATTATTTACACAGTATGAAGTGCTGTCTACTACAACAACCCCCAGCAAACTGAAATGTGTTTTAAGCATTTTAAAAACAGTAGTGGCAGACTTTATGCCAGGTTAGGCATTGTCTATCTGTGCCACTTTCACTTTACCCTAGATCTACCATAAAATATCTGTCATGGGCTTTGGCTAAAGCAGCCACCTGATGTGGATCAGATCTGTCCTTCTGGGTATGCTCAGATCTAGTTAAGGCTGGCACAGCCAATGCCTACCAGTGTATGTGCCTGTGTTATAACCTAGGGCATCATGGAATACATCATCTTGTTCTAGGCTGGGATAACACGACCTTGGGACCTACTACCTCTGTTCTCCATGCATCAAGCTGAAGAAATGACAGTGGACACCTGAGAAGCCAAAGAGGGTTTGGGGTGAGGAAACAGAAAATTAGCTCAGGAGGGAGGTATGGAAAGCTGGAAAGAGGCAGATAAAGGGGAGATGAGGTAGCCAGATGGGAAAAGAGTCAGACGAAGCTGAAAGGGATTGGAAGGAGAACGGGGAGTAACCAAGAGCCTTAAGGAGATGGGGAGAGAGGAGTACATCATCCTGTGACCATATTTACTGATGTGCCTGCTCTTGCCAGTTTTCAGACCCACCCACTACATCCTTCCTCCAGTCTCACATCTTGCAGACGTGCAGCACGTGGCACTCTGCACGTCTGCAAACACCACATGCACAAATCCAGGTCTGACACTGCCAGGAATCAGTGCAGCCATCTTGCTCATCCCCAAAGGCTCCCACACTCCCCAGCTCACCTGGCCCAGGGCACCATCTTCCTTGCCAGCTTGCGGCTGATGCAGAACCCAGCCCCTCCCGTGGCAAACCAGAAGTGCACGGATTTCTGGAGAGAAACACCAGAGAAAATCAATGGCAGAGGCTCAGACAATACCACACACCCAGAGGTGGGAATGCTGGAAACCTGGCTTTGATATCAGGACAAACACTTTGATATCAGTGACAGCCCTACTGTCACTCTAGTCCCCTGACTGCTGCCTAGAAGAAGGACTTTCTAGTAGTACAGCATGGATTTTCACTTCCTCATAACTGGAACAGCAAGTTGCTCCTGCTGGCAGCAACAGGTGGGGTGCCTAGGGCAGGCCTATGTCCTGTCAGACACATACCCAAAGGCAGAGCAGCAAGGTGGGACTCTGCCCCTTGGATGATCAAATTTAGTCAACACCTACAGCCATGTTTAGACAAGATGGCAAGTTTTTAGCTGTTGCCATTGCTCTTGGGACCTGTCTCTCCTTGCAATACTGTGCTGGTTTTGGCTGGGGTAGAGTTAACTTTTTTCACAGTGGCTGGTGTGGGGCTGTGTTTTGGATTTGTGCTGAATACAGCATTGATGATACAGAGATGTTTTTGTTATTGCTAAGCAGGGTTTACACAACAGCCAAGACCTTTTTTGCTTTGCCACACTGGTGCCACACTGGTGAGGAAACTGGGAGTACAAGGGAGGTTGTAAGGAGACACTGCCAGGACAGGTGACCCCAACTGACCAAAGGGATATTCCAGCCCATATGACATCATGCTTAGTATATAAAGTGTGGGGAGAAGAAGGAATGGGGGGGACATTTGGAGTGACGGTGTTTGTCCTCCCAAGTCACCATTACATGTGATGAGGCCCTGCTCTCCTGGAGGTGGCTGAACACCTGCCTACCCGTGGGAAGCAGTGATTTAATTCCTTGTTTTACTTTGCTTGCGTGCATGGCCTTTGCTTTCCCTGTCTTTATCTCAACCCATGAGTTTTCTACCTTTTGCCCTTTCGATTGTCTCCCCACTCCCTCTGGTGGGAGAGTGAGCGAGTGGCTGCGTGGGGCTTGGCTGCTGGCTGGGGTTAAACCATGACAAATGGAGCCAGAGCACCAAAACAACCCACTGCCCCCACACCACCACCACAGGCTGTACCGTCTGGTTGTTTGGCAGCGTTTCAGAGGCCCGGATGGGTCGGTTCAGGCTGGGTTTGCCCAGGTAAACATCCCATGTCTCCGCGTAGGAGGACAAGAGCTTCAGGAGCGCCCGAGGGTTCAGGTAGTTGTCATCATCCAAGTGGCAAAACCAGCTGGGGCAGACAGGAAGACACAAGAAGTTTGCAGTAAGGAGGGTGCCTCTTGCTCTCAGGGGTCCCCCCACGGCAGGCCTGCCTCACCTCAGGTCGCTGGCCAGGAATGCGTCGAACTCCGCAGCCATCTTGCAGGACAGGGCCAGGTGGCTGTGCTCAGCAGAGCAGTTGGTGAAGATCACATGGCCACCTGCCAGAGGAGGGAAAGCTCAGAGCCAGCCCACTTTGCACAGTCACAGGGAGGATATCTGGGCAGGAAGGAAGGGGTTTGTTGGCAGACAGTCTCCTCATGGCCCCCCAAAAAGCATCCAAACCCTTGGTGACATGGGTTCCACTCCTCCCCCTACCAGGAGATGAAACCTGAACAAAACCAAGCAACCTGGCCAAGACTAGGACACCCGTCATCCACACGTCCACCCTGCCCACTGTCAACCATGATGCAGAGGTTGAGGGGCTCTGTCATGTGCTGCTTCTACCCATGGATACCTTAAAGCAGGCAGCAGCCTGCCTCCAGTGGGCCGCATGCCCTGGGGGAAGCCAACTACACCAAATCATCACCACAGGACACGGCAAGGGGCGTGTGTCAATGGGCAGTGCTGGTGCAGGGCAGCCAGCCCTCACACCAGACCCCCTCTCAAGGCCAGGGCAGTTCAGAGGCTGAAGGCAGAGTAGAAAGGTGGTGTCATAAGACAGGTCATTACCCATTCTCCTTTTCAAGGCACCATCTTCTTCATCAGTGAAGATGTAGGTCTGGGGAAACAAGGGAAAGAGATTACTCTCAGGGATGCAGCTGATGCTGTTCCTGGCAGCCCACTTCTTCCTCCCACAGCTGGACACACTCGACATGGTTACCCCACTCCTCTGCTGCTGTACCCACTCTCAGGCAGCAGATAAACAGAAGGATGGCTGTGCTCCCCCTTCCTGCAGGGCACAACCATCAGCACTTGTGTGGCTTCATTTTCACCCCCATCCCACTGCTTTGGGAACCGGGGACCCATGACACTGAGTGAGGGGGCGAGGTAGCCCTGGATTAGGTGTCAGTGGTAGAAAAATTAAAGCATTGTGGTTAAATGATGCTTGGGTTAAAAGAACATCTGCTTGTGTGCGAAGTGTGCACAGCCCCCTGCCACTTTCTGCCCCCTCCTCCTCCTCCTCCTCCACTCCCAGGCTTCTCTAATCCCCCTTGCTGCCATTATGTGGCACATCTCCCCCTCTTCAGAGCCAGGCGAGGATCAGGGCTGGTGGAGAAAAGCTTTTCTCAGGCAGAAAATGAGCTTTCATGAACTGAAAAAGGAGTCGCGAGCCATAAACAGTCTCCCACCAGCTGCCCACAGGCTGGTTAAACACAGCACCTGCGCAGGCACAAAGGGAACACGGCAGGCAGACAACAGCTCCAGGAGCCACCGCTGCTCCCAAAGGCTCTGACAGGGAGACACGAGTCCCTATATCTCCTCACACCCACCCAGCATTTGAGAGACATATCCCTATCTAGAGGATGTAGCAGGAGAAATGCTGTGTACGTGAAAATAAGGCAGTGCAGGACCCTGAGAGATCACGTGGCTCAAGCAGAGACAGCAGGATGGTTTCATGGTCTCAGATGGATGAGGGATAGCGCTTGGGGAATTACCCTCCAAGAGCTGAGCTGCAGCAACAGAGCATGCACACATTCCTGCCCCACCAGTAAAGTCTCTTAGTTAAAACCACTTTGAAGGGGATCATGTGACAAGAAGCAATTAGCCAAGTCTCAGGTAAAGGAACTGTTCTGGGTCAGGGGACCATATCACAGCCTTCAGGCAAGGCAGGGATTGTCAGCAGCATGGGATTTCCCTTGCCAGCATGTCAGAGTTAGAAATTTCCACTATGGCAAATATTTTCATCTTAAGAAAAACAAAACCTGAAACTGTTGAAACTTTCTGACATTTAAAAAAAAATAAAAAAACCCAAGAAATATTGTTGCTGGAAATTACTTGCTTACAGATATAAAACCAACTAGATATCACGTGTCTAACAAACATCACATTTGACTTAAAATAGCAATCTGCATCTTTTCCAAATTTTCTACTTGTAAAAATATTCTGAGGTTCCCAGTTTTCTCTTGATGCAAGATGGGAAATGGTTTTTTTTGCAGACATCCAACATGTTTCTCTGGAACCCAAGGATGAAAGTACACTGTCACCACAAACAACACCAGACTGTCCAAAATAACCGGGAAAAGGGAAATATGAGTGCAGGGACCAGGCAAGTCTGATTTTTCTGGCACTTTCAAACTCTGATCTCCACGGCACACCTGGGTGCGCTCGAGGAGTGCAAAAGAAGATCACAACAGCACATGCAGCTGCCTCCATCCTGTCTCTCCATCCCTCACACCCCCGAGGGTGGGAAACCTGGAACAGCAGTTGCTGCCAGAGATGAAGCACAGAAAGTATCCCTCCATTCTGGAGTGGAGAAGATGTCTGTGTAGGAAAGGATGTCTGCTGGACAGCAGTGCAAGCAGTGATATGGAGCCACTGTGTCAAACAGCTTTTTCTGGCAGCTCTTCATGAGCGTAAGAGCCCAGGCAATGGATAAACACTAGACTTTGAGACCTCCTCACCCCGAACTGGGGAAATAGCCTAGCAATAAAAACTAGGAAAAGGGAATATAAATGTGGAACCTCACAATCCAGGGCCATGTTCCTCACCTAAGCTCCCAGGGTACCCTTCCTCCATGAAGAAACCCTCTCCAAAATGCAAACACATCAGCAGGATTACTGTCGTGTCCTGCACTGAGAATAGATTCAAAATCTGTGGTGCATTCACATCACTGAAAATCTGAAAGCCAGTTCAGAATGGGCCATTCAAAGGTTTCATTCCAATTGTCTGGGTGTGCAGGCTTCTAAAAGGAGGGGAAGTGATAGAAACAGTTCACATTACCAAACCACACCAGAAAGCTGGACTTATCTTCATCAAAACTACCGCGACCAGGAGTGTAAGTCACTCCAAGATTCTGCCCAGCTAAACAATGATCAGAACCTACACTTCTATTTAGATTAAGCTTTTGCTGAGGAGAAGGCCTTTCACTAAAATGACTTTCACATCAGTCTCCAGTGGGAACTTTGTCATGGATCAGTTCTCAAGAGGCAGAGCATGGTCCAGCCTCATCTCGCACTTCCCCATCTCTCACCAACTGCACGTCTTCAGATTAAACAGAGCAGTTCCAGAGACAATCTCTCTCTCTCTTATTTTCTACCCCAACATAGTTAAACACAGAGGATTTTTAATTCAGCTCCCACACAGTCTGTCCTTGCCATCAAAACTACAGCTGTTCCTGCCTCCTGTTACAGTCACCTAAGCCTGACCTGGGAGGTCTGGGTTGCTTCCTCCAGGAGGAAACCATGCAGGTATCCAGCTCTGAAGCCAGGCTTGGCATCAACAATACAGCCAGCTGCTAGAATTTCCCTGCTGGCCACTGAATTGGTCTCCAGCCATGATTAAGGGCAAGTGAGACAGTAAGATGCTGGATCAGCCCTAGGAGAAGGCAGCCTCTGCACATCAGGACTTCTGAGACCTGAATTTCTCCGGGACTGGCTCCTAAAGCCTATGTCTCTCCATAAGGACCTCAAAAATAGGAGGTCTGGTGCACTATTCCTGTCCCCACAACAATTAAATGTCTGTTGCAAACTGAAAGCAGTCCTTTTTTTGCTAAGCGAGGTTTTCTATATTGTCAAATTTTCAAAACTAACCCTTTCCTGTAAACTTAGAAAACCCCTTAAGCAGGAATATATTTTAAAAAAAAGTTTTTGACTTTCATGTACTTCTCTTTACCTCCCTTTCTGCTCCCATTTTTCTTCCCTCAAAGCCATTTCGTAAAAAAAGCAGAAGAAAAACACAGAAAATTGAGGAGGGAGAAGAAAAATACTGAGCTTGCAATGAAAACTGGTAACACTGAAAAAACTCTGTTTAAAAATGAGTGACATTCCCATTCTACCCCTACCTTCCTATTTTCCTGCTCAGTCTGTGTAGCTTTCCAGAGGCTGGCAGCAGCATGGAAAATTCAACACCTCTTCCAAGGTTTGGACATCACTTGCATACCCGAGGGGATCAGATGGATTTGGGGAGCTAGTATCTAATTCCTGTCATCAGTAGAATGGCCAGGCACTGATTTGTCAAACAAAGGAGGGACAGGTGAATTGCTCTTTAAAAACCCACTGGGAAGGCCCCACAAGCAATATCCTAATGCCAGGGCAGCCACGTGGTCAGGTTTGGTTTCTCCAAGGAGCTGCTGGGCTGGAGCCGGCCGGAGAGGAGAAGTGCATCTGCAGGAGGAAGCAGGGCATCTCAGATGCTGAGAGGGACACGCAGCCAGGAGAGGAAGCATGCTCAAAATAGGACACGGCTTCCTGTGACAACCACAGCAGCCCAGACAGTTGCAGCACCATGAAGTGGAAAACCACCCTTACCCAGAAAACCCTGCACTGCTTCAGGCACTCTCCTACCCAGTACCTCCACCCCCTTCCTTGCTGGGGCCTGAATTTGTCTTATAGGCACCCATCACACATAGGCAGAGGCAAAAAAACCTCACCCTTCAGGGCAGCCACAGGATTTCTTCTTTCCTGAGGCGCAGCTCTGCGAGAGAGGGAGAAAAGCACCGGAGCTCTGGGGAGTACTCCTGCCCACCAGTAAGCCAGTCTGCTCAGCATCACTAATGTGGTGCCCCACATCAGTCTCTCTTGCAGGAAGGAAACTCTCCAAGCTGTTTTAGCAAAGGATGGAGACATCAGGCCCCCAATAAAAAAAAAAAAAAA